>BPLR01019656.1:0-77500 GCA_021605095.1 Caerostris extrusa | reverse complement strand
AGATTTTTTATTATTATTGAAAAAAAAATTTTGTTTATATTGGGAGAATTTTTTTTTTTAATATCGAGTGAATTTTTATTATTAAAAAATTGCTCAATATTATTGAGAGAATTCTTTATTATTAGTGAGATATTTTATTTTTATTTAGAGAGTGTTTTTGAGACAATTTTTTATTATTATCGAGAAATTTTTTTTTTTTTTTTTTTTTTTTTTTTTTTTTTTTATATTCTTGAGAGAATTTTTTTTATTTATAAAAAAATTATCTCAATATTATTGAGTGAGATTTCTTGAGAATTTTTATTATTATCGAGGAAAAAAATGTTATTATTGTGATAATTTTTATCGTTATTACGATGAATTGTACATTTTTTGACTGTCAATATGATGAATCAGTGAAAGAATCCAATAAATGTAAAGGTCTTAAGATGAATACATATTTTAAATGGTTACCTGTATGATGGCAATGCAATTTTCTTTTTTGTAATAAAAATTGTTAATAAAATAAGCAATTTTCATCGGTACCATTCCCAAATAACTTTTATCCCTTTTCTTCCTAAACTATCAGTCTTTTTCTATAGATTTAATTACTAAAGACTTTAATTATACGTGAATAACAACCTGCCAAATATCCTACCATAGAATGAACAATTGCAATCAGATTTATCCCGCGTGTCCTGAAAATAATAGTCTCCATCTAAAGGGGGTCACATAAAAAGAATTGTTCCGTTCCAAAAGGTCGTAAACATAAAAAGTTTGAGATGCTTAGAAATAGGCTGTTAACGTAAATTTCATTCTTAAGTGTTTTGGCTGTGTGCCTGTTTTTCTCGGTCATTTGTGGTCCATTTTCTGACAGTGCTTGCAATTTTTCATCAACTTTTGTCATTCTAAGTAAATTTGATGGATTGCCAAATGAACAGATTCGTATCAAATCCTCGAAAACCACTTTATATTTCTATACGGAATAGAGAATATGTTATTTAGATTGATTAGAAAAAAAGCAAATTTGTGGCATTTTTGAAGAGAGAAAAAGAGAAATAAAATAGTAAGAAAAAGAGTGAATAATAAAAATAAAATACATGTTACAATATTTGGCGACTTGTAGCAGATTCTCATTACTCAAGTGCATTATTGTGATTGATTGTCAAATGGAAATGCATTATTGGATGTACTCAAAAATAGATAGGGAAGAAAAATGTAGGTCTGGAGACGGAGGTTTTAAATGGAAATAGCACAAATTTTATTAATTGTATATCTCCTGTAGGTCTTAAATGGAAATAGCACAATTGTTGTTAGCGGTAAACTAGACAATCTACATTGGGCCAGCTTTCGAATGCAATGTTACTCAGGGAAGGAAACCTGCCATGGCCAGCTAGGTCTGGAGGTCCTGTAGGTTTTAAATGGAAATAGCACAAATTTTATTAATTGTAAAACTCGACGATCTACATTAGGACAGCTTTTTAATGCAATATCATTCAGGGAAGGAAACCTGTCATACTATAATGCAATCTTGTTAATTGGAAAAGTAGACAATCTACATTGGAGCTGCTTTTCTGTTAATGTAATGTTACTTAGAGAAATGAACCTTTCATACTATAACGCAATTTTATTAGTTGGGACAACTAGACAATCTACATTGGACCAGCTTTTTAATGCAATGTTATTCAGGGAAGGGAACCTGTCATGCTATAACACAATTTTGTTAATAGGAAAACCAGACAACCTATATTAGGCCATGTCCAGCTTTTTAATGGACGATGTTGGCCACTATATCTCCCGACATGAATCCCATCGAATTTATGGGAACATCGAGAGGTCTGTTCATGTAGGTCCTATAGGCGTCTATCGAAATGGAAATATTCCGGCAGCAAATTTTGTTAGCGAGAAAACAATACAACCACTTCATATTTGGGCCAGCAGTTTAGTGCCATACTATAACACAAGTTAAAAATAAAATTGTTTCTTGGTGATTTTTTTAAAGAGAAATGTTTCAGATTCTGCTCATGGATGAAAAAACAAGAAAATATTCAATTTGTGTATATTTTAATGGCGAAACATAATGCCAAAAGGTATATTTGGCTTTTTAAAAGAGCATTGCTTAACCACATGTGAATCCGTAACTTCTTTTCCCAACAACTAATTGTCTAATTACAATCTAACGATTAACCCATGATATAACTTTTTTACCCGTTAATATAATATATACAGTTCTGAAGAAACTAAAATAATTTTATTTTTATTAAAAAAAAAAAAAAAGAAATCATGATTAACATATTATACATGTATTTCTATCTGATTTGTCCCCTCCTTTTTTTTTCCTTTTGAAACGGATCAACTAATTACGGACGACTCGAAATTCCTTGGTTCTGAAGCAAAAACCAATCTTCCGAACTAATTCGGTTATTTCCTCTTCTCTTCTCTTCTTAATACCCCCATCTTTCACTTTTATGACACTCTTCATGATGACGTCATCCTCTCCCTACACCCGCTATCAATCCTATTGGCCGAAAATAATTGGTTCTTTCCACCCACCACTCCACTTTTAACATTTATATGTGGACTCCCCATTTCCAGTTATCCGGAAGCAGCCGTAAAGTAGAGAGTTTATGTCCTTTTGGCGTTAAAGTTTATTTTATTATGGTTCCACATTTATTGCCGCTTTTCGCGTTGGAATAAACAGTTACCTCACCAGCTGTGCAAAAAGTTCTTTGTAGGAGCCGGCCCCTTGTACCCCCTCCCTATTTCTTTTATATTTATTATTTCATTCAACTCATTCGATAATTTATCGAAAGAAAGGAAACACTTAAGACTCTTTTAATTGGTTCTTCTAAAGCGACCGGAAAAAAGAATTGAATGCAACCCAACCAATTACAGTTTCTGGGCTTTGGTAATTTGGATTGGTGGAATTTTAACTAAACTTTTTTTTTTTAAATATATTGTATGGTGACATTTCTTTGTTTGACTTAATTAAAATAAAACCCCTTTTGAGTGTCATTCGAGATGGTATTGATCTTATTTGTAAGCCTTTTCAGTAATTACTGTGATTTATTGAATACAATTCGTAGTGCCGTATAACACACTGGCTAAATTTGTAAAATAGCAATCGAGTTTTGTTTTTATATCTATAACATATGACTAATAAAACCTTTTCAGTTTTAGATAGCGTTTTTGATGCCACTATCATATGAAAATAAATTTAAAATAAATCGTTTTTAATTTTAAATTATTTTAAATAAACTAAGGATAATGGCAACAAATGAATTTTTAAGAATTTTATTGAAAGCAAAAGACACTTTGTCGACAACTTTTTAATCTTCATATTTGCTAGAGAGTATCATAATTATTAATTTGATCGTTATCATAATTATCAATTTGGTGTGAAAGCATTTTCAATTCTTTTCTATAACTTCAATTCAGAAATTTTTCATCCACTATCTCACACAGAAATAGAAAAAAAAAAAAAAAAAAAAAGGGTTATTTATTTTGTTGGTGGAGAGGGGAGAGAGGAGAGAAAGCATTTTTAAGTATCGATCAGTTTTTAATTTTTATTTATTTATTTATTTATTTTGAATTATAATTATTGATTATAGTTTTTGATATGAAACTTGCTCAAGAAAAGATTATAAGTCGGATATTACGATAATTAAAGAAATAAACAAAAGTCGTGAAAAATATCCTACGAATGTTTTTATACTTCATAAATCAAAAGAGATGCAATAAATCGTTTTAACTGAAATTTTTTTTTTTTTTTTTATTATTATTATTATTCTTTAAATTGCAGGATAGTTGCATTTTGAGTGAGGAACGATTTGTATTGTAACTAAAAGTATGGTACATTTTACAATATTCAACAACAGTATCTTTTAAATTCATATCCATTTTCCATAATATAATGGAAATATTGATCTTTATTTATTTAATGTTACGTGATAGTAACCATTGTATTATTATAATTGATGACGAAATTTCTAGCAATCGTTTCGAATTTCAATAAAAATGATTCCTGAAATCAGTTAAAATAAATTGTCATTGTGACTGCTTAGAAATATTTGAACATAAAATGCCACATAATAACGGATGAACAGTTCAGCAGTAAATCAGCTATGCATAAGCAAATTTCACGATCTATTTCACCTTATTTTTGACATTTCCATTTTTGTTAGCATCGGGTTATTTATTTATTTATATATATATATATATTTTTATGTGGGTTAATTTACAAGTGAGGTCTGATGGCCGAGTGACTAGCGCTCTGGCGCCGGTGCCACAGGTTTAAGGTTGAAGTCTTGGCGGTGCCATGGATGTTTGTAGTAGTTCGGAATCCACTTTAAACAGTAGGTCCCGATCTACTAGGACTTTTTGGGCGTAGGGCTGACAACCCTACCCCGTGAAAAGAAAAACATCTCATGTTTCGAAATCTGCCTTCGACCCTCATGGGGCTGTTGCGCCGATGATGATAATGATAGTTTACAAATAATTTTATTCCTGAAGAAAAAAAAAGTAGTATCTTAAAATTTATCATCAATAATCTTAAAAATTAGTTTAAACAAGCTGATTTCCATAAATAGATGGTAGTAATCTGCTAAAAAAATTTTTAATTTTATTCTGAAAAATTTTTTACACCTCACCGCAATAATAAACAATTTCATCTATAAATTTTCAAATATATCTATGACATTGGAAGGCATAGAAAACTATTAGTCATGATCTATAAGCCACTTTAAAAATGCATATTATCTATTTGATTATTTTTCTTCAATTATTTCCATAAGATTTAAAATCCTACATAATTATTTTGCTTGTAACAGTTAACAGTGCGTCACTTGACCTACTTAGTTTAACTGAATCATGTGTTTTTATATTCTCTCAAGTCATTCATTGAGGACTTTTAACAAAACTGTGATTGTGGCCGTGTTTGTTCTTGAAAATTGGCAAGAAGTCTGTGATTGTCTAGAAAAAAAAAAAATTAACCCCAATGATGATTTGTCCTCAACCCATTTAAACCAAGCTTTATATATAAAGCCGGGTTTTTTTAACTTTAAAAATAAATGAATGCTTTCTCATGTGTCACTAAGATTTTTATCTGTAAGATTAAAATCTTGGATTACCATTTTCTATGTCAAGGATACACAGACATGTGCAGATTGCTGGCAGCATGTATTCTCTCTAATTTAATCACGCCCTCACAAAAATTAATAAATAAATAAATAATGTAATGTAATAAAAAAAAAAACAAAGAAAAAGTTTTTATGCGTGATATTGCATAAATTTAATAAGAAGCTTCAGTGTTTGATTCGATTTTTGCTATAACCAAGTGCAAAAAGGATTGGTTAAATGGTTTATACTTATCATTTTCTTTCTTTTAAATTATTTATTTATATTCAGGTCTGAAAATGTTTATTCACAAATGATTCAAACACGCTTACTAATTTTAATGTACTTTTTAGCATCGACCACGTCTATTTTGTTTAGTGCAGTTTTAAAATAGAGTATGTTTTTGGCAATAAATATCGTAGAAAAAAATTACTTAGATAAAATATATATATCATCATCAATACCACGACACCCCAAACTGAGCTAAGGCTTTCCATTAAAGATATTTCCATGCTCCTCTGAGTGACAATGGTCCTCCAATTCTTAACCTTTGGTATAGCCAAATCTTTTTCAACTACGTCTATCCATCGCAACTTGGGTCGTTCTCTTTGTCCCTGTGACTTTGCCACAGCAAGCCTTTTTATAGTGTTTAAATCATTCATTCTAAATATATGAGCAGCCCAGTTTGATATATTGATCTTAATAAATTGTATAATATCTGGTCTTTATAGCATTTTTCTCCAACTATCACTTTCCCTAACACCTCCAAGAATAGCTCTTAAAATCTTCCGCTCATATATACCCAAATCAGCCTGATCAGTTCTTGCCAAAGTCCATGTTTCAGAGCCACAGACCAAAGTAGGTCTAATAAGAGTTTTATTTAACAAGAATTTAATTTTTCTACTTATGAACTGTGATTTAAACAGATTTCTTAACTCAAAAAAAGTCCTTATTGGCAGGCACAATTCTGTTTAATATATATATTGTAATAGAGCCTAATGGGCAATGGATTAGCGCTATGGCTCTCGGTGTCGGGTTCGAGTTCCGGCGGTACAATGGATGTTTGTAGTGGTTCGAATCTACTTTAAACCGTAGGTTACGTTCTAATATGACAGTAAAGCAGAGGGCTGACAACCCTACCCTGGAAAAAAAAATAACCATCTCCTGTCTCGAAATCTGCCAATTGGCAGACTGCCTTAGTCCACCATTGGCTGTTGTGCCAAGGAATTAGTTATATATTATAATAGTTCAATTTTAACTTGTTTCCATTAACATGCCTTTTTCCTTCCCATTAAAATAAGAAAATTCTTAAAGAACTTATTAGTTCTATTTTTTAAATAAAATGTACTGAAGATGAGAGCCCGCACAAAAAGTATCAGCGGTTAATGCCATTCCTTTTCTATTCTACATTTTTCTACTTAAATACTTTAAAAGTCACTAGTTCTATTGAACAACCATATACGAAGTCATTTATCTAGATGAGTCACAATGCTTTGAAACAAAAAAAATATTTTTCTCTTTCTCAATGAAAACTTGTTTTATTTTACGTATAAAATAAAAGTCAAACGAAGAATGCTAGTTTCTTTTTATGTGCCAACAAAAACTACTATATTGCCTTTTTTTTTTTTTTTTTTTTTTTTTTTAACGGTGAAAAGAATATTGCCAACACAACTTATATCTGTCGTTCTCCCTCCTTCCTCCCAATCACAATGAATTTTATTACATTCAGAAGAAAAAAATTCGATGGCAAACGCAGAAAAATAATGAAGGATAAATTTTGAGAAAGTCATCCTAATTAGCCTGGAGGGTTGCTGAATGAAAGTTTACGACGGCTCGACTTTCGTGACTGCTTGACTGGAAGTTTATTTTTTATTTATTTTTCCTCCTAACTTCCTCGTGGTTTAGGTAAAGGACTTTCTATCTGTTCTCAGTTACTGTAATATATAAAATACTTTTTAATTCACCATTGTTTATTCCAGTTTTAGTTACAATTATTCACATTATTTGATTCTTAAAAACACTTTCTACGCTTAATTAACATCTAGGATCAAAGATTGAATGTTGTCTGTGTATCAATGTTTATATGAAGTTTTGCTCAACTTGAGAATTCAAACGCTTTGGCGTAGAATTAGAGTCAGGAATCACAGCAATGGATTTTGGGGTAGAGAACCCTTGAAGGCTGTCCATCTTTGAAGAAAAAGTAATTTGTCCTTTGGAGGAAGTATGATGAGTTAAAAGAAAACACTGCAGTGAATTAAGTACAACCCGTGTACGTTGTAGAATAATTAATGTGGCTTTGGTTTTGTCTCTCTGCGATCATTTTTTGCGCACTTTAGGCTTAATTAGGCCAGGATCTTCACTTTAACGTGGATCCGGAACATCCATACCACCACCAGGATATGAACCTGAAGTGTATGGTACCAAAAACCAGAGCGTTTAGCCAATTGGCCAATAAATGTGGCAGATTGTTGGATAGGTTACTAGGATTGTTTGAGCAGTAGTGTCCATTTTGCTGTTGGGTATGGATATCTCTGTTTTCTATCATTGTGAGCATAGAAGACTTTAATAAGTGGATGAGCTTTAATAAGTGGATTAATGATTATTGTAGCCCAACTCGTTGTTCAATGCTAAGTGATAAGTTACCGCTGGTGAGCATGAGGATGGAGGCTTCAATCCGACGACGGCTTTTTTCAAAAAATGAGGAAACTCGATGGTGTATGTGATGTTCAGCATCTTGCATCGTGAAGTGGACTATCTGGTGGTAGTTTTCCGGGTTTTCTCTTATACGATACGCAAATACACCACCCGGAAGGTACAGCCCTCCTCCATCAACGTCACAGAGCCACCCCTGGCTTCTACCTACAAGTGCTCCATCACAACAGAAACTGCCCCTCCCCTTTCCCTCCTTCCATGAGACCACACAGGTTATTGGACTTGATCTAGATGTTGCTGTCTACCAAGTGGGAAAAGAAACAACAAAAAAAAAAAACATGATGATTGTGAAATTTTTGCTGTATAATTTTCAATGAACAACCAGAATTTACTGAAATTCCCATCCAGTCATTTTATGGGTCATCAACCCTAGGGTTTCACTGCATATTGTCCCTGTAAGCTTCATTTTTTTTTTTCCTGTGACGTCCCACCTCACCCAAGACTGCGTATTTTTCTCAACATTCCCATGGGCATCCCCTTCACTATATAATGGACGTGATAGTCTTCTTATAACCTCGCCACAGTGAACTGTTTAACTATGGTATGTATGCGTATCTCACATAATTTGAGGTCATTAATCTTGACCTTCAGCCCTGTTCCCATTTCTTGCAGACGGTCTCTCTTTTGCACTTTTTTTTTAATAAAGAAGTATATCTTTGCTTCCAACTGTTAGAATATTATTATTTTTTTCCCTCAAAGTTTTTTTTGAGTTTTTACTTTGTGCGAAAGATTTCAGAAAGTAGGCCAAAAGGGAAAGGCAAAGGAAAACCTTTTATCCCTGTCAAGAAAAGAGATACTCATGCATTATGCGGACCTCTTTTTTAGAAGATTGAGTAAGTATTTTAAATCCTTTTCAGTTTGTGCCTGGTGTATTTTGAACTTTGCCTTTGACGTTTTCATTTGATATCGACGCTTGACCTTTCTTTATGGGACATTTTATTTCCCTTTTAAAAAGGGCAAGGAGGAATTATTATTCCGAATTACTTTTTTTTTTTTTTTCCTTCTTAAAAATTGTATTTGAGTACGTGATTCTAAAATCATTTTTTGGGGGTTTTAATAAAAAATTTAAAAAAGCAGAACGATTTAAAGAAAATAGCTTGCGACCTAAAACCGCCATTCATTTGTGTGTGTTACAGTTTCATGCATCATTTTTATTTATTTTGTGGGTAAAATATTTTTGTGTTTCTGCTTTTTTGTTTGTCATATGATAAAAAATTTTTAACTGCTTAACGATTACTGTCAATAATAATAAAAAAAAAAGAACTAAACTATTTAATTTTTAATAAACCATTGTTCATTTAATGTTTAGGAATAAATATATTTAGGAGTTTTTATTACACTTTGGATATTTTAATATATAAACGGGGAAAAAAAAATCACAATATATTTTTAATGAGAGTTTAAAATGTTATTAATTAATTTTTAAGATGTCAAATTCAATCATTATGTTAAAACAATGGATTTAAATAGTCAAATTATTTCTTAAATGTAAGGCTGAAATTATTATAATTGATTAACAAAAACAATTATTAATTTTTGTTTAAGAATAATTAAAATTAAACCTTTATTGTTTATTTTAAGATATATATATATAAGTTTTTAATCTTGTGTGATAATTATCTATGCTGGAGTTTCTATAATTCATCGTGTCCCAATAAAAAAAAAATGATCACCTATATTGTCCTATAGATAAAAATACACATGTGAATTTTGTATAGTTTTCCGTATATTATAAAAAAAACATTTATTCAACAATTTTTAAATTAAACTAAACTAATAAATTATTTACGAATGTATCACTATTCCTCGTAAACTAAAAAAAAAAAAAAATCAGATTTTTAAGGAAAAGGGATTTTATTTTTAGATTATGTATTCTTATTATTCCTTTATTATTTTAGTCATTCCCCCCGAGCCTTCCGAAACCTAATCACATTTATAAATCGGAATAAAACGCTTTATGAAAGTTTCTTTAAAAAAATCTCAAATTAAATATTTTAGTATTTTAAAAATGTTTCTACCAGTATTTTCCGTCGGGGTTTAAATCGAATAGATTTATTATTTAAAGAAACTTAAAAGCATGTTCAGAGGGAATAGATTAAAATCCCTGCTTTATATTATTATGACATGTTTCTTTTTTGTTAGTATTGTTTGCTGTTAAAGGGTAAAATAAATGCTGTCCAATAGGTAAAACAAATTTTTTTAACTTGAATTTTGTATAGTTTTCCTACATTGTAATAACAAAGCATTTATTCTTTAAAAAAATTAAACTAAAATCTAATAAATTATTCAGTAGTGCAACTACAACTCCTTGTTGACTTAAAAGTTCAGATTTTAAGTAAAAGGTGATTTTATTTTTAGATTATATATTCTTATTATTCCTTTCTTCTTTTAGTCATTTTCTTTTTTAAGAAAAACAAATTTGTTTTTAAACCTGCTACTCACTTATAAAACGAAATAAAAAGTTTTATGGAAGTTTTTATCTTTAAAAAAAATCTGAAATTAAATATTTTCCTACTTTAAAATGTTTCTACCAGTATTTTGCCACCATGGATTAGGTCGAATAGAATCTATTATTTAAAGAAACTTAAAGCATGCTGAGAGGGATTAGATTAAAAATCCCTGCTTTATTCTATTGCCACAAATTTTTTTTATGAATATTGACGGTTGACGTTTAAGATTTTTGAGCTTTTTTAGCCATTGAGGGCTCCATCTCCGATACAACAGGAAATAAACAATTGAAAACATTTGAATATTGCCCCGGTATAAATTTACAAAATAATAAAACAATTTACAGAAACACTCAAAAAGAAGAACTTAAAGATTAAAATTTTACGTGGCCATTTAAGAACAGGGGAATTTATAGAAATATATTTATTAGGAATAGACTCAATTTCCTGGATTGCCGTATTGTTATGGTTATCAAGAGTGCTAATGAATTTACTGAAATATGTTTAAGAAAATCAAATAAAGTAGCTTTTAATAAGATCAGAATTACGCATTTGCATTTTGCAGAGGTTATTTGGCGGGGTATTATTTGCTATTAAAGATTTATTTTCGTTTAAATGTTTTTTTCAATTTTTAATAGATCCAACATATCAGAAAAAGTGTTCGACCTTCATGAAGTGTACTTTCCCTTCAAGAGTAACAATATATCTATCGCAATTTATTTTATCACGAGTAGACTACTCAGTCAACAGATGATCCATAAATATTGAGATAAACTGTTCAATGTTTCTTTTTGGAGTGGATAAAGGAAGCAAAAAAAAAAAAAAAAAACTTAAGCAACTGTTGAGTTCAAACCGCCATCATCTTCTGCCCCAGCTAATCTTGCCAATCTTTCCGGTAGAGTACCTGCGGCCTTGGGGCCAAACAACAACACATTTTAACGAATTTTCCTGCAACATGGCGAGGCCAAGTTGGTCAAGGGGTGCTTGCTTGCTGCGCTCAACTTGCACTGGAAGCAAACAGGCTCGTTGTTTTAACGAAGCATGGGCTAATTTGGTCTTCGGGGTGTGTCATGGGAGAGGGGTGTCTAGAAATAGAAAATGGATCCCATGTGAGGTGCCGTTGATGTTGGACAGGATTGTTTGGGGGGGGGCATTGTTTGAGGCAGAACCTCGTCTTCTTTCGTGCTAAACTATCGTTTAGGAAACGATCAATCTGGGGTACTTTCTTTCTTTCTTCTCCTTCTGATGCTTTTTCTTTGTTGATCACGAAAGCTAAAAAAGATCATGCGGGCATTACTGCTGTGGCTTCTGGGTTCATTTATTATTGGTGTGTTATTACTTTTTTTCTTCTAGATTTCAATTTGGTCAATAGGTGCCTAGAATAATGTACGAGCTCACGTCGTTACTTCAATTGGTTTTGGCGATTCCTGGACTTCTAAGAGGCCTTTCTTTATGTTCTTTCTTTCTTTCTTTCTCTTCCCTTCCCCCTTTATATCAGGGATTTTATATTTTATGCAGTATATCACGAAAAGTACATGACGAACGTTGCCTTTCAAGTTTGATTATTAATTGGCTGGCTCTAACTTTGGAATATTGGATAGTCCTAAAATATGGATAATCTGAAGTGAGAGTAAAGGAAATATATGAAAAATATTAAAAAATAAATAATCAAAGCCATACGTGTTTAATTATTAATATGTATCACTAATTGTCAATTAATTCTTCATAAATGTCAGTTGTTTATTTTCAGTATTTTTGTACCATCAGTGTCGAATACCCCCCCCCTCCCTAATCAAGGATAGTTTAGCATAACGAACAGTGGGGCCTGACTCTCGGTGTCATAGGTTCAGGTTCGAGTCCCTGTGGTTCCATGGACATGTGTAGTGGTTCGGAATCCACTTTAAACCGTAGGTCCCGTTCTAATACGACTGTAAAGCGTTGGGCGTAGGGCTGACAATCCTATCCCTCAAAAGAAAACATCTCCATGGCAAATTTCGAGCCACGACAAGTTTTCTATTTACGAGGTAGGGTTGTCAGCACTACGCTCAACGCTCTACAGTCATATTAGACTGGTCCTATAGTTTAAAGTGGATTCCAAACCATTTCAAACATCCATGACAACGTCGGGACTCAAAACCCGAAACCTATAGCGCCGAGGGCCAGAGCTCTATTTTTCTCTACTTACACATAGCAAATAAATATTTTAGGACATAAAACTTATTTTTAAATATTTATTAAATATTTAATTCTCTAATAACTTGCTTTTGATAAGCAATTAATAGGACAAAAATCAAGATGAAATGATAATCAGCAAAATTAAAATAAATATGTAATGAAAATAAATTAATCTCCGAATATATATATATATTAGCATTGTTTTAATATTTTAAATACTTTTTTAGAACCATCCAAGCAAAAAAATTATTTAAAAGCTCGATATACTAGAAATACTTAGTTGAATATTTTCTGTATCAATTAGTTTTTGAATAGAAAAATTCAAAACATTTTCTAAACCTGAAACTATTATCTTCGATAAAAAAAATCTGATATTTTAGTTTTAAGGCTCATGTTTCTCATTTAATTAACAACCCAATTTTTTCCCCCATTTATTAACACTTCTTTAAGTTTTAAAATATATATCTTCTTACATGATTATATCACTGTAATCTTTGTTTCCTAATTGTGAATTAAAAAAACTCCTCTACATTTTAAGAAACCATGTTATTTAACAACAAAGAAAAGATTTCATTGAGAAGCCTAGAGTTTCACATAATAGATTTCGCGTTCTCTCTTACCACACTCTACTTCCTATTCAATTTTTGAAGTAGTTTCAACAGCTACTTAGCGTCGCGCACTGTAAGAAAATATCCCGAAGCAAAGGTTCTGTGTTTATTTTTTTTTTCTTGTTTATTTCTATTTATTCAATTGATTTTTTGAGATAAGAGAAATTCGTGTGTGTTTTTTTGCGACATTATATTCATTATATATTTTTTTTTTTTTTTTTAGGGATGGAAAATTTCATTATAAAGCTATTCACCAGAAGCACTTAAGATACGAGGATTACACTTCTTTTATTTTGCTTATTTTCATTAGAAAATGTATCCTATTCATTCTGTTTATTTATTAGAAACAGAAACGCTTTTATTATGTTCCCAGGTTACTTGAAAATATCTCTATTCGAGTTTTTCCGCCATTGTCTTTTGTGTGATGGAAATTTAAAATTTCTTTTATTCATTTGGTATTATGAACCTTTCATACGTGTCATGCGGGGTTTATTATTTTTTTTTTAATATTTTAATTAGGAATCAGTTAATAATAAAGAAAAGAGAGATAGTATTTCGAGAATTTTTTTTTTTCACCTGTTGTTGAATTTTATTAATTAACTCTATATTGCTTTAAGATATTAACATCCTCCTATTGGTGGCATAGGTTGAAGAACTAATAGCTTTATTGACATAAACATACAATTAGAGACACTATTTAATATATTTAAAGACATATAATTGTAGATTTGTGAAAGGATTCCACTTCTAAGACGAAACTCGGCTACGCACAGGGGAACGCGAAGTATACTTCCTATCCGGGTGAGAGTCTGTAGACCAACTATTGCGCTGGGATGTGCTAAATATATTTCCTCTCGGGACTAAATGTTTCTCAGCGGGAGCGCAGATTGTGCTGTACTTTCCTCTCGGATGAGAGTCTCGACGCCGACTGGCCATTTTCCTGAACGCCACACGGAGAGCTCTTGCCAGTGTGTAGGAGGAAAGCATGGTTGTAGAATGCAATATTAATAAAGAACAGTTGTAAATTAAATTTAAGATTATTGTATTAGATCCCTTTAGGATCATTACGTTTTCGTATTATAGATATTAAATTCATTTTTAACTAAACAGTTCCGAATTCTTTTATAAAATAGACAAAAAACGTTTTCAAACGTCACGTTTTTTTGTTTATTTGCAATGTGATGCTATTCTTGCTTAATTTCAGAAACCGCCAGAATGTTGCCGAAGATTTACTGACTATTGCCTTTTTTTCTTTAATTATATTTTTATGTAACTTTAAGTACAACAATTTTTTTTTTTTTATCTAAACGGCTTTATTTATTTTTTAGCATGCATTGTTACGCGCGCTTCCGTTTAGAATCTTTAAAAATAATTTTATCAAAGGATTTCATTTTATTAGATGCAAATCTTCTAAAGCACATGTTTGCATATTGCTTTATTCATTTCCTTTTTGTTAGAAACAAAGGATTGAATATTCATTACACCAGCTTCTTGCAGTGAAGCAATCGATCGCTTAATACTTTTTACGTGATTCCGTAAGATAACTCGAATCTAATTTGAAAGAATACTGAATAATAGCATTAAAAACACATGTTAATATTTGAAAGCGTGTAACAACGATGCCATTATATTTGTGTTCATTTTCGAATTGTTCGAATGATGCTTGTGTAAATCGTCGTCTGTAAATAACAAAAAACATTAAAAATCAAAGAAGAAAATGGAAATCAGTAAAAAATGTTCGTAAGATCGTATTTTATTCTTTTTAATACTGCAGGTATTTTAAAGGAGGTCTGATGGCCGAGTGAGTGGCGCTCGGTGCGACAGGTTTTGGGCTCGAGTTCCGGCTGTGCCGTGGATGTTTGTAGTGGTCCAAAATCCACTTTAAACCGTAGGTCCCTTTCTAATATGGCTGTAGAGAGTTGGGCATAGGGCAACAACCCTACCCCGTAAAAGGAAAATATCTCCCATCTCGAAATTTGCCAGTAGGCAGATGGCCTTGGCCCATAATGGGACTTTGCTCCAATGATGATGATGAGGATGATGATAGAAATAGATCGTGTTATTTTCGTTATCTTCTTCGTACCACGATATTATAAATGAAAAAAATCTGAAAGGTTTACAATCGTTCATTTTCTTCCTCGAATCCAACGAAAATGTCTCTTACATTTTCAAACAACCTAATGGCCAGTTGGCTACCTCTCTGGCCATTGGTACCACAGGCTTCATGTTCGAATCCTGGCGGTGACCTGGATATCTATTAATGGTTCGGAATTCACCTTAAACTGGAGGTCTCGGTCTAATTAACCTAAATGGTGCAAAAAATGATAGTAGAGGTACAAACAAAACCGCTATGTTATACTAACAATGAACTATCCTGCTTATGGAGAACTGTTCATAAGCAACCACTGCTGCCAATATGGAGTGCATGTCTTATGTGGCTAGTGCTCTGGCCTTTGGTATCTGAGGCTTTTCAGGTTCAAATCCTGGCTGTGGCAAAGATGTTTGTTAGTGTCTCGAAAACCACGTTAGTTTCCGTGTAATTAGCCTAAAGAGTGCAAAAAAAAAAAAAAATGCCCATAGAGCGACAAACCATAGACATTTATCATTTCAGTATCCAGCCTAAATACTGAAATTTTTTTGTTCTCTTTGCTTGTTAGCTTTCAACCCCACTAATTCTGGGCCTCTCTAGGTTCTTAGTAAAATCGATTAATTTACATTATAAATATACTTTTCCATCTGTAATAATTTCAATTTCTTTAGCACTCGTTTTTTCGAATACTTTTTACAACATTTGCAGGATATCGGTTCCTTGTTATTCACTATCTTCTATCGTAACATCACAGCCTGGTGATATGGATGTTATTGCGTGGTTCGGAATCCACGTTAAACTGTAAGTCCCGGTCAAATTAGCCTAAAGTGTGCACAAAATGACAGTAGAGTGACAAACCATACCAAACCAAATCATAGACATTTATTATGTAATGTACTCGGACTAACGCAGAAATTTTTGATTCTTTTTCCTTGTTAAATTTCAAGTCCTCTAACCACCCAACTAACCACTCTAATCCTCTAGCCTATTTTGGTGCTTATTAAAATCATAATTTGCTTATTAAAAATCATAATTTGCTTATTAAAATCATTTGGTGCTTATTAATTACATAATAAATTTTACCTTTCCATCTTTAATAATTTCAAGTTAAGTAAGGTTTTCCATTGTATTCCAGCATTATTTTTTCCCCCGAATACTTTTGCAGCATTTGCGTGATATCGGTTCATTGTTATTCAATATCTACTATCGTATCTTGTTCGCTGTAAAATAAAGATTCAAAAATGTCATTTATATAGCCATCGGAAATTTATGAGTCAACCCCTGTGAATCTACATCATCTCCGAAACTGGAACTCAGTAGTTAAGTCCCGTTTTTTCCACCATCCTCTCCCAAACCAAGAAAAACTTGGTGTCCGATTTTAGATTTTGATGCATGAGAGGGGATGTCAACCATCCGGGCATTTTCATCGCCAGGGGTGGGCGCGCCAAAGAAGTGACAGAAGTCGAAATTCTCTGGTGCCATTGTAGGGAAAAGGGGAAAAAAATAATAGAAAGGGGGAAATATGAGAAAAGGGGAGACAGCTTAGTTCAGCATGACAAGGAAGCTGTAAATGATCATGATGAAGAGGAAGGCAGTCACTTCTTGAAAAGACAAGTAAGAAGCCCCAGATTCCTGGCGGGCTTATAGGTTCATAAAAATTCTGCTGGCGATTTTCTACCATTCGAGATATTTAATCTTCCTTTATTTTTCTAACACTTCTTCTTTTTTTATTGGGTTTCTTTTCTTTTCTTCTTTCTTTTTTTTTTTATTTTTTTAATGAAATCTTATCGGATAAATTGGTGGTAGAACCTGATTTTTGTGGTTTGGGTGGTGAACTTTTTTGTACCAATACGTGATAAAAACTGAAGGATTTTTTTTTTTCTTTTTCTTATACAGCTTTTCATTAACGTCGTTTCAAGTTAATCTTGTGTGATTGAAATCTTATATTGCTCATTAGTAATACTTTTTTTGCAGAATTAGTTAAGGAATAGAATGACTCTTTTATTTTTGAAACGACGATGTCGGGATTATTTGAAACAAGATCTTTAAAAAGAACATTCGATGTTTAATTTTGGACATAATTGGAAGAATAATTGTGTTCTTTAATTTTGTCTGGGGAGGGGGGGGTTGTTATTTTGTTCTTTTACTGCTCATTAGTTACAAAATCTTAGTTTACTAAAAACTATTTAAAGTTAGTCTTTAAAGTACGCTTTTATATATATGGGCGTAATGGCCGAGTGACTAGCGCTCTGACCTTTTATACCACAGGCTTCAAATTCGAGTGCCGGCGGTGCAATGGATGTTTGTAGTGGTTCGGAATTCACTTTAAATTCTGGGACTCGGTCTAATATGATTGTAGAGCGTTTGGCGACAACCTTACACCGTAAAAAGAAAAATATCTCATGTTTCGGAATCTGCCAATATACAAACGGCTTTGGCCTACTATGTGCCAATGATTATATATCGTGTAAGATATGGAATTAATATTTTTCACCACAGAAACTTCCTTTTTAGTTAGCTACTAACAGTTGTAGGCATTATTTTATTTCTTCTTCCTCATTGGCGCAAGAGCCCCATGGTGGGCCAAGGCCATCTGCATGCTGGCGAATATATTATTTTATTTAACTGATGAAATTTTCAATGGAGAAAAAAAAAAAATTGTATCCTATTTTTGTTTCATTAAAATGAATAAATAAATAAGTTCGCTTCGATTTTATTATAACATTACATTTAAATTTTCATTATTTTTTGTGACTTTTTTTATTATTTAATTATGCATGTTTCAATCACCCCCTCCCCCTCCCTTTTTTTAGCTGTAACCCACATTGGAATTTACATGTTTAATCATAAATAAAGTTGTTAACAGGCTTCCTGCCACGCATTGGCGAGAGCGCCCCTATGGCGTTCGTGAGAAATGATCAGTAGGCCTCGAGACTCTCACCCGGGAGAATGTACAGCGCAACCGGCACTTTCGTTGAGAAACGTTTAGTTTGTAATCTCTCATCTCGAGAGGAAATATATTCAACGCAGCATTGTGTAACAGCTGGCCTCTATTTCTTTAAACGTGTTAAATATTGCATATCTCTAATTGTACGCGTGAGCTGTTTGTGGCGTGTAAATAAATCTGTGTGGTCTCAACCCAGCCACACCCAGTTACAATCCAGAGCTGCACAACACTACAATCTGGCGCCCAACGTGGTGTCCTGTACCTGCACACTACAAAGTCATTTTTCTCAGCATTATTTTAAAGTTATTATTGTGGTTGCTAAGAGATGAGGTCACATCAGTATGTTAAGTATGCTCTTGTTGAATTTTTCCTTCCCATCTTTGAACAAGGATGTGCATGATCGTCATCAAATCAAAAACTGAGTAAGCAGAACTGAAGGAAATAATGCTCTTTTAAGTACAGTACGCCTACATTCACTTTCGAACTAAGTAATAAAACAGGATGCATCAACTTGGCATCATCTTAAAAACTATCTGAATTCACTTGCTAGTTTGTTTGTTTTTGCACCCTTAACCTACTGCAAGTCTGACATAGCTCCCATTACATTTCCCAAGTTGATCGATGTTTTTCTTGGGTAAAAATACATCATTGACGCTTCTTCCGACAACCAATTGCGGCTCGCCTTTCTTTTGGAAACCTCAAGTCATTAACCCTGGTGTCATTACATACAGATATGCTTCGCTCGTTCACATCATCGCAATGCACTCTCTAGTTCCCCTATCTGTTTCTCTTTTCTTTTTTTCCCCTCTCTTTTGGCTGTTATAGCTTTTCCTCGATGACTAACGTTACATTTAGTGGCTAGTAGGGAGGGGGTGGAAATTCGTTACCATCCGGAAAGAGCTATTTTCCCAGAAGTTTTCGGCTCGATTAAATGGCGATAGTGCTTTCGTTTTCCAAAACATGTGGGAGATTAGGCTTAATTAATTATATAAAGTTTAGATTTGTTTTAATGGTATTTATCGTTCAGTAATTAGCTGTTTTCGTTTTTATCGTTTTTCGGAAGAGTTTTGATGTTTGTGTGATTTAAATTTTCGATTTGGATTTATGTAGAGTGTTGATAGATGCAAAATTATATTTAGATCCGTTGTTTAAAATTAATTAGGTTGTTTTCTGCTCATATTTTTATTTTATTTTAAAAATAATTTTTTATATCTGTAAAAAAAAAAAAAAATTTTTAACAGTACAATAATTAGTCGATTAAAAATATTTTTCAATTGTTATAACTTATTTATCACTATTAAAATATTTTTAAAAAACTGTTAATTTGTTAAGGCATTCTATATAAGAAGTATCCGGCAATTGTTAAATACATAAAAAAATTCTAATCACTCATTAAAATTTGTTTTGTCAAATGCAATACAACTATGACAGCGCTTGGTCCAATCCTCCATACATTTTTGATGGGTCTGGTTGAGGTTTCATGGGGCCTGATTTGTACTGGTTCGTGTGACAAGAGCGTTCTGTTGCTCGATGCCACAGGTTTCAGGCTCGAGTCCCGGCGGTGCCATGGGTGTTTGTAGTGGTTCGGAATCCACTTTAAATTGTAGGTCCCGGTCTGTAGCCTAAAGTGTGCTTAAGATGACCGTAGAGCGACAAACAAACCAAACCGTAAAAAAAAAAAAAAAAAAAAACATCTCCTGTCACGAAATCTACCAGTAGACAGACGGTCTTGGCCTACCATGGAGCTGCTGCGACAATGGAAAAAAAAAAAAAAAAAAAAGATGTTATGGCCTTCAATTAAATTCAGCTAATTTTTTTTATAACCTTAATCGAGACAAAACACCATCCTCGAAAAGGTAATTTTAACTTCTGGAAGAGAAAAGTCACATTTTGCCATATCAGGTGAATAAGCTGATGAAAAAAAAATGTTTTTGATTATGAAGACTGTAAAATTTCGGAAAATCATGTCTTCTGTGAACTGATTTCGGTGCTCTTTATGGACAAAATTGAACTGCTCCAAAACCATCGTTCGACGACATGTTCAATACAAAAATATCAGTTATAATGTAAATTACGGAATTAAAAGAGTCATATTACATTCACCGGTTAAGCTATCACTTTAAGACTCATGTGATGACTTTTGACCACCAACTTCTTGATTTTGTCGCTATTTTCGTCGGTCATAGCAGTTGAAAGTCTACCAGAACGAAGCAAATCAACTACCTCTTTTCGGCCTTCCTTGAATGCTGATACCATTCATATATATGATTGTGTTTTTTACATGCACGATCCATCATAGACCTTTTACAACATTTTCAGCGATTCGGTACAGGACATTTCGTTTAAAAACAAAGTTTAAGGCAAGCGCTTTTGTACAACTAATTCTTCTATTGTAAAAATCGCAGAACACTCAAAATATCTGATTACAAAAACAGCTGCCGTCAACACACTGAGGGGCAGATTAATCTCAAATTTCGCATAGTAATTCAGTACAATATTACGAATTGTAGCGATATCATTTACGCGTTGGTTTTAAATTATAAATTTCGGATACTTTTCACACAAAATGTATATGTCTTTAAATATTTTATGGAATTATTCAAAAAATAAAATATATTTTGTACAATACTTAGTGCAATCGACAAAGCTAGTACCATATAGATGAACATATAATCGAAATACTTCAATAAAAAAAAAAATCTTTCCAAATCGAAATCGTATGGCCAGTGGCGTAACTATACCATCTGAGGACTGTGTCGCATTTTCGAATGGGGGCTCCTCAACACAAAGTATCATCATCGTATTTTCTTTTTAATGGAGTACTAACTAAAGTACGTATTACTTTTGGTTGATAGTTTAAATTTTTAATTTAAAGTGGGTATTGAATCAAATTGCCGGCTATTTTAGTAAATATTTTATTTATTAAATTTTCTTTTTTTGCTGGTTTTCTTATCAGCAAATGTATCAATGACAGCATCAAAGTTCAAGTTTCAGGCCATGGAATGTTCGATGAATTCCTTAACAAATGAATTTAAAAATGTCCCTGTGGCGCATGGGCGGCAGTGGTAATTACAACTTTTCATTTTATAAGTGCCTATTCATGAACCAGAAATTGTGGAACATCGGGATTACACTTGCGTAACTATTTCTATTACTACCAGAAATGATATATTTTTCATAGAAATGAACACGTTCAAAATCTTTAAAAAAAAAAATTGTATCATTTATCACTTTAGTACCTTAAATTTCTTAAATGCAGAATTAATAAATTGTGATTTATTATTTAATAATAAATGTCAGGCCTTTCCTGTACTCATAGCCTCTCTGCTCGGGCCGAGGCAATTTGCCCGTCTTGCCACCCTATTGTTATGTCACTGCGTATGATAGTTCGAATGCAGCTGGCAATAAAGAGACAGGTAATCTTTATGGTATAAGCAAGGGTGCACCGCTGTTACTCATTTAGCACTACCCAGAGGACACGTGTAGCTTGATGATATGCTACGGACGCAAGAAACATTACCCCCACAACGCTCTACGTTCATATCATATATTATTATAGATAGGAAGCTACGATTTAAAGTGGATTCAATAATCACTACAAACATCCATGGCACCGCCTGGACTTGAACCCGAAACCTGTAGTACCGTGCTCCAGAGCGCTAGGTACTCGGCCATCAGGCCCTCTGTGTATGATAGACATACATGAAATGTTAAACCATTATATTATTATTCAAAATTGATAACTGGATTTTTAATAGTATTAATAGTGTGTAATATTATTTAATTAATATATGTAATATATTAATTATTTAATTAATATATGTATATTTAATTATTTATATTTATTCAATAGACATTTTTAAATTTATCTGAAATGTAATCTTCTTAAAAGTATTTATTTTAATTTGAAGAAATAAGAAATGCCAACGAAATAACCATTGTATCAGAACATAATGTTTTGGCTCTTTTCACTAGACCGCGTAACTCATATGGTGAGACCTCTATAACCCCAACAAGTACCACCAGTTCCTGTCTAAAGAGGTTAAAGAGTATCATCTAGGAGCGAAGGGAGGGAGGGAAAAAAAGCACCGCCTCTTGGCATATTAAGTGCATTTTATTCATCTCAACTTTCACTGCATATGGGGAAAGGAGCTCTCAGGTTACTAGTGCCACTGACCTACAGACTCGCTTCAGAAGTGGAGTGTCCTTGGGGTTTTTTGCTTTTGTGCCCCACACTTGCTTTTGCGGGCTCACACACAGCCTTGGCGAAAATTCGAAGCCATGATTATGACGCCATTGGCAGAAAGTGTGAATGGCCTTTCTCATAAATGTTGTTGCGCTGTCAGAAAAGGGTCGCTGTTCTAGCAGAACTTGGGGGTGGTTTTCGACCCCTCGGGTGACTATAGCCCCTGAGGGGGAGAGGATAGAGTGTTAGATGACGCATGGGTTAGTCAAAGGTCCAGTGTCTGAAATCTGGATTGATTTCATCTCTGGGTTGTCCAGGATTGTGAGAATAGATTGTGTAACAGAAAATAAAAGAATCATACCATAAAGGAAGCTACATTGTTAATATTTCCCAGGCCAGGATTTAAAATTGCGGTTACTTCTTTCCCATTTTTATATATAACTAAAACCAATCATAGGCGCCGGTAAAAAGATTCCAAAATAAAGACACCAAATTACTAATATAAGAATAAGAGGATTTACCCTCTGTTCACATGGTTGCATGAAATATATAAGCTAAAACTTTGCACCACATATATTCGATGATTGATTTCTATGTATGATTTTTAGATATTTCTACAGGCTAGGATTTAAAATTGCGGTTACTTCTTTTCCATTTCTTATATATACACTGAAGTGACAAAAGTCATGGGATAGCAATATGCAAATTTTCAGATGGCAGTAGCCTCGCGTAGAACAGGTATAAATGCGCAGTGCTTTCGCAGAGCTTTCATTTCTGTTCAAGTTATTCATGTGAAGAGGTTTTGACGTGATGATGACCGCACGACTGGAATAACAGACTTTGAACGCGGAATGTTAGTTGGAGCTAGACGCATGGGTCATGCTATTTCGGAAATCGTTAGGGAATTCAACATTCCCAGATCCACTGTGTCAAGAGTGTGCCGAGTATGAAATTTCAGGCATAACATCCCACCATGGACAGCGCAGTGGTCGACCGCCTGCACTTAACGACCGAGACCGGCGACGTCTGCAAAGAGTCGTAAATTCTAACAGACAAGCAACACTGCGTTAAATAACCGCAGAAATCAATGTGGGACGTACAAGGGACTTGTCTGTTAGAACTGTGCGGAGAAATTTGGCTTTCTTGGGCTATTCCAGCAGAAGACCGACTCGAGTGCCTTTACTGACAGAACGACATCGCTTGCAGCGACTCTCGTGGGCACGTGAGCATATCGGTTGGTCCCTAGATGAATGGAAAACCGTGGCCTGGTCCGATGAGTCACGATTTCAGTTGGTAAGAGCTGATGGTAGGGTTCGAGTGTGGCGCAGACCCCACGAAGTCATGGACCCAAACTGTCAGCAAGGCACTGTTCAAGCTGGTGGTGGCTCCGTAATGGTGTGGGCTGTTTTTTTCATGGCATGGACTTGGTCCTCTGGTGCGACTGGACCGAACATTGACTGGAAATGCTTATGTTCAGCTACTTGGAGATCACTTGCAGCCATTCATGGACTTCATGTACCCAAACAACGATGGGATTTTTATGGATGACAATGCGCCATGTCACCGGGCCACAACTGTTCGCGATTGGTTTGAAGAACATTCTGGGCAATTCCAACGAATGATCTGGCCGCCTAGATCGCCCGACATGAATCCCATCGAGCATTTATGGGACATCATCGAGAGGTCTGTTCGTGCCCAAAATCCTGCACCATCAACGCTTTCACAATTATGGACGTCTATGGAGACAGCATGGCTCAATATTCCTGCAGAAGACTTCCAACGACTTGTTGAGTCCATGCCACGTCGAGTTGCTGCACTTCGCCGGGCGAAAGGAGGGCCGACACGATATTAAGAGGTATCCATGACTTTTGTCTAGTGTATCTAAAACTAATCATAGGTGCCAGTAGAAAGTTTCAGAATAAAGACAGCAAATTACTAATATAAGAATAGAAGGATTTGCCCTTTGTTCATATGGTTGCGTAAAATATATAAGCTGAAACTTTGTAACCACGTATATTTGACCTTCTGATTTGCCAAGTTTTGTTATACAAGTAATCTTTTTATAATAACAAATGGAAATATCACAGCGGTGTAGTTCTCAAATCATGAGATAAGGCTTATACGATAAAGCTAATTTTCTCTAAATCGATTGTGAAAGTAACAAAAAATTAAATAATTTTGATGCTCACAGATTTTTATTAGCAGGAATTTCAAAATTACTAATTATTAATATTATTTTTATTTATTTATTTTTATTTATTTACTATTTTTAATTATTGTTACTATTCGTAAGAAATTTCAAATTCTCGTTTCCTTTCATAAAAACTTTATACATTTTTGGCTGTCTTGGAAATCTTATAAAAAAAAAAAAAAACTAACAATAAATACAGCAAATAATACATACAAATAACAACAACAATAAGTACTTTATTATAATCTTATCATAATAAGTATTTAAAAAAGTATTTATAATAAAGTATTAAAAGAGAATTAGGGCACCCATTAAGCTAATTTAAATATTGCGTTGGCCAAAAGTAATCTTGGTTTTCACTGTTTAAATTCATCGTAAAAAAAACCGAACATACTTTCATGCCAATCCAATATTTCGTTAATTTTGCAGAGATAGATTAAATACGTGATGGATAATCATCTTTGCTTTCAATACACATATTTAAAACGAAAATAATAAAACTGATTCTTTTGGAGTTTAATATTCTAAATAGTTTTATTTTACAAAAAAGAAAACCGCTTTCTTAGCAGGGCAACGGGCGTACCGGTTACGGAGTTCCTGTGTGGTTTTAAGAACCACGATACCTCCACATCTTATAATTTAGTTAGAAAATTTGCACAAAATGAAGTTGCTTGAATTGGAGAATATTAATAAATAAAAGATTAAAAACTATTGAAATTTAGGAAAAACATCTCTTGCTTGAGAACAATTAAAGCAAGAGATCGAAAAAGTTAAAGCTATCGGTACAATTAGGAGTCCGTTGACGATGCCCAGAAAAAGATAAAAGGTTAAATTTAAAACAAAATTTTAATAAAATAAAATAAAATAAAATTAGCGTATTGTAATTTTCGTCTTGAAGTGGATATGTCCTTGTGCTTTTTTGGCTGTCAGATCCATTTTATTGAAACCATTATATTTTCCAATGCCATGCTACAAAATTTTCAACAATAATTACCTGAGTTTTTGTATTTAGCTAATATAATAATTTTTATATTCATGATTTTCTATTATCCTTTTGTTTGTACTTATTAAAAGGGTTTATTATAACCTTGATTTAATATTGTAAGAAATAATTACTTAAACAATGCTGTTAAATTAGATTAAGGAATACTTCCTTATTATGACAGCCCCCACCCCCTCCTTTCTGTTTTTAAAACGCCACGAAGATGATGGCCGTGAACTGCCGTGACAAACGGACTAAGGTGAAATTTATCACGGGGCTTTATTAATAAAGGAGAACCAATTAAGAAAATATAAATAAACTTAAGATAGAGAATATATAAGATGTTGAAGTCAATTATAAAAAATTGCTGTATATTTTATTTCGAAAATAAAAATTAAAATAATTGAATAATTTGCTTTAAATTAAATTAAATAAAAAACAAATAAAAATTAAAAATAAACTATTAATTAAAATAATTAAATTAAAGAAAAAAGTAATCAAAGATTAAAATTAAATTAAAAATAAAAAATATAAAATTTAAATTAAATATGAACTAAAAATTAAAAAATAAATAAAATTAAATAAATTTAAATTAAAAATAAGCTGTTTATTTTTAGTCATTTATTTGAAATATTTAAAAAAAAAAAAAATTAGCCATGAAAAATATGTTGGATACAATTGAAAATCGTTTTTATTATTTTCTTCAACAGTAGTTAATCTGGCGGGATTTTTTAATATACTTTTTCAATCTTTTTAATTTTATTATGTCACTGTATCCTTTCATAAAAAGAATGGGGGGTTAGGGGATTTTGTATAAAGAATAATAATTTATAATCCATATAAATTTTTATATGCAAATTAATTGTTAAAGAAGTTTTAACAAAACAATTTACCATTTAAAGTTTTATTTTTAAAATTTAATTATATTATTTATTTAAATATATTTATTCTTTCTTATAATAATTTAATATAATATATTTAATTATCATAATAAATAATAATTTTAATATATTTACTTATTTTAATATATTTATATTTATTTATTATTTTTTAAAGATTTATTTTTTTAAAATGTAATTAAATTATTATTCATTTAATTTAATTATACAATTTATTTATTTTGCCACCTAAATTTCACTATACGCATGTGTGTACTTATGTCCAAAGTAATCCTATGAATTTGCATTTCTGAATTCTAAAGGTGGATTATTATATTTATTTATTATTTATTTTTATTATTTATTTTAATATATTTATATTATATTTTTTAAAGATTTGTTTTTAAAATTCAATTAAATTATTATTCATTTAATTTAATTGTATTATTTATTTATTTGGTCAACTAAAATTCACTAAACGCATGCGTGTATACTTTGGATATAAGTAATCCTTCGATTTTGAATTTGGGAATTCTAAAGGTGGGATTATGCTGCGTAAATGTTCGACTACTTTTTCCCAATATTACTTTTCTCTCTCTCTTTTACCAGAAAGGGAAAAATGTTGAAAATAAAAGCAACACAAGATAGCAGAAATGGCCTGCTTGGCATTTCCGATTTGATTTGCCTTTCAAATCCCTTTTGGGTGAAATTTCTCATTTGGAAAGAAGTCGTTTGCGAACCGCTTCGGCGTAAAAAGACCCCCAATCTTATTTGAAAAGACGCCATTCTTTAGAATACTGTAACTTCGCCATGGAATGAGAACGCCTGTGAAAGAAGACAGATTTGCAGAATTTTTCTTTTTTAGAATTCGGGTTTTTTTTTTTTTTTTCTTTCTTCTTCTCCTTTTATAATTCTTTTTTATTTTAATTCTCAATAAAAGAAAAAAGGTTTTTTTTACCTCTTCGATTTTTTGAGATTAGTATCGATTTGATTAAATTGAAAGTGTTTTCGTGTTATAGTATACCTGCAGCATCTTTTTTCAGACAAAATCATTTTTTTTTTTTTTCTTCTACTAAAGTTATTTTTAAAAATAAATGTTAAATACCGTAATATTTTTACCACTTATGTCCAAAAGATATTTAAAAAAAAAAGTAATATAAAAAAAAAAATTTGTAAAGTCAATTCTTACTTTTTTTTTTTTTCACTCTATTGCAGAAAAGTCGTTTATAAATAAAGTTGAAATTTTCCTCTTAACATCTGGCGCCATCTATTGGTAGATGCATGCAACTTAAATCTAAAAAAAAAACTAAAGTTAATTAATTAAATTTAATTAATGCATAAATATTTGAAAAAAACTGTATTAATATCCAGTGTCATCCACTACAAGTTCAAAAAAATGCATTTGAACTCGAGTGGAGGAATAAAAAGTATTTTATGAACAATTAAAAATTTGAACAAGATATATATATATCGGGAGAGTGTGAACTAATAGTTGGAATTGAATAAATATTAAATATCGTAATATTTTTACTACTTATGTCTGAGACATAAAAAAAAAAAAAAAATTAATCCGTTGACATAATGTACGTTGTATGACTCCCCCCCCTTTCTGAAATAAATAAATAATAAGCGTTCGAAATATTCGATTGCGCGGTAAAACAAGGTTATGACGATTTTATATATTTAAGTTTAATTTTGCATTTCTCGATTAATTAAGTTGTGAAAATTTGCCAAAAATTTGATGAATAGCTATTCTTCGTTTTAGAGGATATTTTAGTAAATTGCGATAGTAATTATTTTTCTCTAATTTTCTTATAAGTAATGCACAATTTAAAAAAAGAACGAAAGAAATCGTTATTAATGACGTACAACTTTTCCATGTTGTTCTAACATTTTCTAGAATTGCAGGTGATTAATGTGTAGTGTAATGTAGTGTGAAAAGTTAATTAGATTTGTTTAAGTAGTTTGGCAATAGTCTGTTTAACTAGTCTGGCGTTTTGACTATTATTATTTTTGTAGATAATTTCCATGAATTTCACTGTCAAAGATAATTTTTATTCTTGTTTTTCAAACTTTTTCTTCATGTGCTAGTCCACTTTAATTCCTTCATCTCTATCGCTATTATAGCTTTGTGCTTTACAAATTTTGCAAAATATTAGCTGTGAGGTAAAAGTGAAGGGGGCATTAATTACAAAGCCGACTGGGAGAAATATACTCTTACCTCAAGTTACAAAATTAATTTAAATAAAAATTGCTTAAAATTTAAAAAGAGATTAAGTCGAGTCAGAGTACAATGCTCTATAATAAAAAACGAATAATTTCGTTTTTTTTTTTTTCTGTATATAATTGAACGTTTTTTTCATAAGCATTGGTTTTTAATATATTTCATTAATTATTCCAAAGCCAATTTGATTTTTTTTATATCATAATTGCGTTCCTGGTCTAAGGAGCACTACGAAATATCCTACAGCCTGCTGTTACACAAACTAACTTTAGTTATTATCTTTCTTTATTTTAATAATTGATATAAAACGATTAAATAATTTATATAAGTATTTTAGTATTTGTATTTTTTTTTTTTTATTGATTTAAATATATTTATTTAGCGCTCTGGCCCTCGGTGCCACGGGTTTCGGAATCGAGTCCCAGTGCTACCATGGATGTTTATAGTGGTTCGGAATCCACTTTAAATCATAGGTCCTAGTCTAATATGATCGTTGAGTATTGGGCTGACACCCCTACCCCGTAAAAAGAAAACATCTGTCTCGAAATCTACCACGGCCTTTGCCCACCAACTAGCTGTTGTGCCAATGAAGATTGGTTTGGTTTGTCGCTCTACGGTCATTTTGTTTGCACACTTTGGACTAATTAGATCGGGACGTACAGTTTAACGTGGATTACAAACCACCAACAAACATCCATGCCACCGCCTGAATTCGAACTTGAAGGCCTGGGTACTAAAAGCCAGAGTACTAGCCAATTGGCCATCAGGCCACCCAATGAAGTATTGTGTGTGTTCTGCATAATAAACACAAATTTAAACTGATAAATAAATAAGAATATTGTTACCTTACGGTGGAATTTTCAACTGTAGATGCATGTCCGCATTTTTGCGTCATATGGGAGAAAAACCAGAAAACTACCACAGGTTAGTTCGACCATCATTATGAGGCACTGGCAACAGTCTTCATAATCGCCATTGAATCTCCACGAATGCACACTATCATATGCACATTTAACAATGGAAATTTTTCTATTATTTTCTTCGAGAGAAAATTTATTAATTAAAAATGATTTCTAAAATTTATTATCAATTCTATTTTTTAAAACTCTTTTTCAAATTTATTTTTGTATAATATGTTTAATCAAACTCGGGTATATATATATATATATCCGAAATAAATCTGCTCGAATCAGAGCATGAAAAAAAAAAAAAAATTGTGTCCTTGGCACGTTCTTCGGTATTACTTCAGGATCAAATCGTAAATTTCTGGCACCAGACCAAACGACATTTCGCGCCGTGTTCTGGAGACGAGCCAGGGTGGTTCTTTTTTTTTTTTTTGTTCTTTCCTCCCCCACTTTGAATTCACAAGCGGTGCTTTCCAAGTTTTGTTTGCACAAAATAACGGTTATAGGAATTATATGTACTGCAACAAACACTAGGTCGAATGCTTCTTTGGCCGGAACTTTTTTGCTTTGAAAAGAGGAAAAAAGAAAGAAACTTGTTTGTTTTATTTCGGTTCTAAAAAACAACTTCGGAGAGTTTCACTTTAAATGGGCCTTGACTTTTTGTTATTTGTGTTAAATGTTTTGCTGCTTTTTTGCTTTTATTATTTTTATTTTTTAAATGTTTTTAATCATTTGTATTATAAACTAAATTAAAACATTCGAAAGTTTACATTCATTTATTTTTTTTTAATTTCGCTATTATTTAAAGAAATTTGTCTTCATATTCGTGAACTTTTAATATAACAAGTAATATAAAAAAAAAAAATTTTAAAGTCAATTTCTACTTTTTTTTTCACTATATTGCAGAAAGTCCTTTATAAATAATTTTCATTCATTTTCTTAAGTTTATCTGGCGCCATCTATTGGTAGATATATGCAACTTAAATCTAAAAAAAACTAAAATTAATTAATTAAATTTAATTACTGAATTAATATTTGAAAAAACTGTATAAACATCAAGTGTCATCCATTGCAAGTTAAAAAAATGAATTTGAACTTGAGTGGATGAATAAAAAGTATTTTATGAACGATTGAAAATTTGTACAAGATATATATAGGGAGAGTGTGAACATAATAGTAGGAATTTAAAAATATTAATTATTTTTTAAGTTAAGTAATGATAAATACCCAAATTGAATTCGATTTGCAAAAGCTAAGTGTAAGAGTGGAGAAACAAATATCGTATTAGCAAAATAAATATTTTTTAATGATTTTATATTTCATTTTTAGTGTTATATATTTCTTTACAATGTGCTTTTAGTATCATTATTATTATATTATCTATGTTTACATGTAAGAATAATAGTAAACACGAAAATAGTAACTCATTATGTTTCAATTTTTCACTCCAAAAAGATGTCTATAGCGGGTTTAAATCTAATATGGGGATATATAATTTTATATGCGGCCCGCGAAGTTAGGATGCATTTCCAAAGTGGCCCGCTACATCATTTGAGTTGGCCTCCTCTGGTCTAGTTTTTTAATTATTAGACAGTTAAGGAATTTATTAAAGAGACTGATAATGTCGCCACTCCTGATATAAACTATATGCATTTTGTTGAAAAATTTAAATTTTTCTATCGTCCATTTTAGTAACAAAACAATTGGTTATCTGTGTCACCAGGTTTGATTATGTGTCGAACAATTTGTGTGCTTTTCTGGGAAAAATACAATTTGTTCTTTTTTTGTATTTTGACATTCCGTAAGTCTTTGTTGCAAATAGTTGTCAATAGAAAAAGCTACTGCTGAAGCAAACAGAAGTGTCGAGGTTATCCTTTTGACTTGTGCGACTGAAGACTCCCTCCTAGCGTGAGAAGTGACGAGACGTGCCAGCAAAGACATTGAACCTCCCACGCCGGATGATCTCACTCCGTCTGGGCAATTAAAAATTTCTGTGGGCGGGCGGTGTCATCGCCCAGTCTTTCCTGTCGCGAATCCTACACCATCTTCCCAGAAAGCTCGTAAAAACTTCGTTAGTTTACTTATTTGAATTGCGCTTATTTTTCTGTTTTGTTTTCGTCATTCCTCATTATTATTTCATAACTGTTTATGGATTGTTAGAAGTACCAAAGAGACAAGCCCAATAGTCACGAAGTTAAACCTTAACTATGGAAAAGTCGCATATACGTCGGAAAAGACGTAACGTTATAAAAGTCGGATATGTCCCAAGTTAATAAAGATGAATTATAGCGTATTTGTATGTTTTTTAATTAAAAACCTTGTTACTCTTCTTTAATTATTTTGTCTAGGTCTGATATAGCACTTTCAACGCATTAGAGATAGAATTATAGAATTCTAACTTTTAATTTTAATGTAGGGTTTCATCATACACACACTCACAGGATAAAAACCACAAGGAAAAAAAAAAAAAGAATAAAACAGTCAATTTTGTATAATAGCATTCGCTACACATAAATTTCCATATGCTAGTTCTTCTTCAGTGACGCGCACGGGCTTCACGTTCGAATCCTGGCTGTGGCATGGATTTTTGTGAGTGGTTCGTAATCCGCGTTAAACTGTAGGTCCCGGTCTAATTAGCCCAAAGACCGTAGAGCGACAAACCAAATCAAGTCTTCAGTGATGCAACAGCCCCATGGTGGGCCATGGCCGTCTGCCGGCTGGTAAATTCCGAAACATGAGATGTTTTCTTTTTACGGGGTAGGGTTGCCAGCCCTACGATCATATTGGTCCTGGACCTACAGTTTAAAAGTGGATTGTTTATTCCACTACAAACATCCATGGTACCGCTGGAACTCGAAATCTGAACCTGTGGCACCAGAGCACTAGTCACTCAGTCATCACGCCCCAAACAAAATGTGTCCTATAAAAGATGAATAGGTTTCACTGGTGTCTGTATTTGAACTGGGGTCGTCAGTTCACAGTTAAAATTGCTAGCCATTGCATCATGGAACCACCATATGCTAGTTAGTTCCATCAAAAACATAAAAAAATGGAGAGAAAGAGAAAATTCAAAATGTATTCATTCAAGAGTTAATGAATGGCTCAGCTACATTGACATGACTGAAAATCATTAGACACACTCTAACATCAAAAAAATGAACGTAAAAGAAATGTTTTCACCCATAAAATATATGGGTATTGTTTGGGGGAGAGTGGATCAACAATGTCCTGGACTACTTTCAACGTTTCTTATTGGTTTAATTTTTTTTTTTAATTTATTTCACCAGCTATTCTTATTGGTTTATTTAATTTCTTCCCCGCGATTTTTTATAAAATCTTTTTTGGAATTCTATAGTTTTTTTATTTAATCTGTTTTCTTTTTCAGTTTTGAACGATTACTGATTAACATATTGCATTATCATACAACAGATATGATGAAATTTATTGCTTGAATATAATTTATTGATGCTTTTTCTTTCTTTGTTTGTTTAAGATTGTGTTATGTTCTTATATCAAATTCTAAATTTTATAAGTAACCTGTATATCGACACAGCCCATTAAATCCCCCACTCCCCCTCATTCACATTTTGATGTTTAAACAATGATAAAACTCCCAATATAATATAATAATATGTAAACAATATAATATTTACAGTATAATAATACAATGATAAAACTCCAATGTGAACTGCTCAAAATTTCGTGAATGGATTAATAATCTAGGATTCGTTATAAGTAAATTCACTCATCCACAACATGTTCATTGATAAGAGAGATAAAATTTACAAAATATTTTTTTAAAACTGATTTACTATACAGTTTTTGAATGTGATTTCCATTAAAATAAATTATTTATCACGAATGATTTTAATTAACCAATTCTTTTTAGCATTATTTTTTATTTACCACTTTTATATAAAGAAAATTGCTTGTATTTATTATAAAAATGTTGCACGTATATATAATAAAAATATTATTTTTTGGTTATATGCTGGGAGGGGGGATATGAAGTATGAACTTTAAAGAACTTTATATGTAAATATCTTATGATAAAAATCTAGTAACCCTTTACCTATGAATTAAATAAAATATCCTTAGTAGGCTTATACAAGTGCCAGAAAAGACAGTTTCAAAAAATCCCTTCTTTAAATAGTATAAAAAATATATGTATACAAAAATATGGGGTACAGGGTGTTTATAATTAAAGTCCCACTTTCGAAATGCTGTAAAAAAAGCTGTACTCGTTACAATGAGTTCAAATTTGAAATTAAGATACTTGAAGAAGGGGGAAACCGTACGGCATCAAAAAGTTCCGAAGTGTATAGAGAGATGGCATTGTAAGTGGCATATAGAAAGGGAATTCGGCTGCCAGTGATATTTTGAATAGAAATTACAACGTATTTGACAGGAGTTGCACATTAAACCAACTGTAGTGTTCAATGTGCTTGATTGTTTCGGTTTTTGGACGGAAAAAATGACTTCCAAGTCATTCAACAGTGTGACACTGTGAGTGGAAAGCCCATCCACCACTGCAAGGTCATACCAAATTGAATGGGAAAAATAGGTGTAACTTTTTTTTTTTTTTTTTTGATGCTATACCGATTCCCCCTTCCTCAAGTATCTTCATTTCAAATTTGAACTCACTGTGACGAGTGTTTCTTTTTTTTTTTTACAGCATTTTGAAAGTTGGACTTTAATTATAATCACCCTGTATGTACAAAAATATATATGCATTTTATAGTTATACATATGATTCAATTGTAGTATGTGTCTGTGGATATCATTTTCATTCATACTTTTTTTTTCTTTCTTTTAATTGCCAGGTAACGGAGGCAGGAGAAGCAAATTTACCTGAATGGCTGCTATACGATGAAGATTCGCAAACATTCTCAGGAGTTCCTTTAGTCAAAGACATTGGTCAATATTACATCAGCGTCAAGGCAGTGGGATATACGCAGAGTAAGTTTAATTTAATTGACTTCATTTCTTAAAATTTAGTTTTATTTGTGGCAACATTGCTGACTTTTATTTTCGACTCATTTTGTTTTAATTTCAATTTAAACCATGGCAACAAATTGTATAAGATAAAAAAAAAAAAAATAAAAAAAAAAAGTACTGAAAACCTAATTGAATTTGAGATAAAATAAAATTTTAGTTGGCCTTTTTTCTTTTTCTTTTAATCTGGCAATCTGCCCAAATGTTAAAAATGGCTCAAAGTCGAATTCCATTTCTAATATAATTAGCAATCGCTTGACCTTTGTTTTTTCGTTTAGTATTTTACTTCGAAATTGTTTCAAGGATTAAAAAGAAAAAAAAAAAAAAAAACACTTTTTCTGTTGTTATTGGCTTGAAACAAAATTATTTTTACTTTGTTCTTATGCAACAAAATAATAAAAGAAGTATTTTGGAATACATAATTAATTGTTTAGTTTTTTTATGCGTTATTGTTCTAGAATTTGAAAAAGTTTATCATTCAGTTTTTTTCTTTCTTTTTCTCTGAGATGTTTATTTTTTTAATAAAATAATAAAAACATCAATCGAAATATTATAACTTATGAAATATATACTACCATAAAATATATTTTTATAAAAATACATTTTTTTAAATGTATTTATTTATTTATTAAAATTAGTATACTTTTTGTGGGCTTGATGGCCGAGTGACTGCCGCTCTGCCGTTCGGTGCATCATGTTTCGATTCGAGTCCCTATGGTGCCATGAACATTAGTAGTGGTTCGGGATCCAATTTAAACAATAGGTCCCTATCTAATATGGCTGCATAACGTTGGGCTGACAACCCTACTCCTACACCGTAAAAAACAAAAATATGTCATCTAACGAAATCTGCCAGTAGGCAGGCGGCCTTGGCCCACCTTGGCTGTTGCGTCTATGATGATGATAATGACGATCTTTTTGTAGTTATGATTATTTACAATTAAAGGAACTATCCATAAAAATTTTAAATTATTTTAATTATATTTATTAATTAATGTAGATTTTAGAATCATTTTCTTTAATTTTAAATATCCCGTAGAAATGATTAATGCATATTTTTAATTTAATTCACATACCAAAAGAAGGTAAAGACAGAAACAGGACAGAAAGACAGTTTATAGATTCTTAAAATATTTTTAAAAAGATTTTGAAAAATGAATTCCGGGTAAGAAACTATTGTAAAAACATAAATAAAGTTTTGATATTTTCTTAATATTATGTTGAGTTATGTCTTATTGCTTTTTAATCAAATTTGTTGTTGTAATTCCTTTTTTAATTTGAATCATATACATAGGATTATACGATAATCACATGATTAGGACTTATCTAATAATTGAAATCATCAGATAAAAGTGAGAACATGTTGTCAGTGGCACTTAATTAGTCAGTGTGCAAACATTAAATTATAAATAAAATAAATAACAATGAATAAAATAGTAACAAACTCGGAAGATAAAATTAAAAAAAAAAAAATTTGAAAGAAGAAAGTTTATAAGCATTTTGGTTAATCGAGACCAACAATTTTTTTTACATTTTGCTTTTTTACATCAGTTAACCATGAGTCGAGAGCCTAAAACATGTACAATTTGCAGACACATTTATGTATGTTGTTATAACTTACCCATTTTTTTTATTCAATTAGTTTGCATATTTTTTACAGATAAATCTCCTTCAGCTAAAGATGTCTTTTCCATTGAAGTTGTTGAAGATTCCCCGGACACGCGATTTAGTGATACCGAAGGTTTGTCTGGGTCATGTGGGTATGGCGAGAGTCAAACCGTTGCTAATCTGAACATCGATATGAACTTGGAGGAACTGAATGTATCCGACAGAATTAACGTTCTGAAAAAACTATCAAATTTCCTCAATATAGCATTGAAAAAGTTTAAATTGCTTCCGAAAACGGATAAAAATTCTTTAGATCTTAATGCCGTGCTGGCCGGACCAGGCAATGCTAAAACTAGAACAAAGACTGGTGGAGTTGCTGAATGGAAAGTTGGCTGTTCTTCATCCATTTCCAATGAGCAAAAAGCTATGATTTCTAAGCTAGAAAGAGCAGCAGCAGATGAAAGCTTATCTTCTGCTGTTGGATATCCTATCATCGGCTGGCATATTACTAATGTTCTTCCAAAAGTAACACATAGAGACAAGAGGCAAATTGGAAGAGGAACCCCAGTTCCTGGTGTCCTACCTACTCAATGGCCTCGATTTACTGAAAGGGTGGACGAGTTTGAGATTACAGATGATACTGTAACTCCTGAAACTAGAATAATTCCAACTATGGCCTCACCCACTCTTATGCAGCCTTCTCATCACCATAGGCATGGTCATGGTGAGTTTGGTTTGGAAAGAGGTCATCATCATCGTCCAGTAGACTCGCCAGTTTTATTCACTTCACCAACTCTACATCATCGCATGCACTCGGCATATGTTACACCTATTGGAGCTACTCCAGTGATTGTTCCAGATCGACCAACAAAATACATTCCAGTGACACCTATAGTCGACGAATTCTATCCAAGCCGTTACTATCCGGAAGAACACACTCCAGCAGTTGATCTTGCTTCATCTATGTTCATTCCAACTCCAGTGGTCGGTTTTACTGAAACGCTTCCTATCCAGACCTTTATATCATCCGTGGATGGTGTCAGTTCAGAAATTAAACCCACTAAGAGTCAAACAGTTGTGGAGAAAACCAAGAAGCCTCCTGGTATACCTAATTTCAAACCTACCATTGAAAGACGCGTAAAGAAGTTGACGATGGTAGCTGGAAAAGTATGGAAATTCCAAATTCCTGATGATACGTTCTCAGATTTAGAAGATGGAAATACCAGAAATTTGAAACTGCTATTCATGACCGCTGAGCGCACTGCAGTTCAACCTAACTCCTGGATTCAGTTTGATCCTGAAAAACAAATGCTTTATGCTTTGCCACTTGATGAACATATTGGTAAATATGAATTCATTTTGGAAGCAATGGACAGTGAAGGAGCTTCAACCAATGATAGATTGGATATACATGTATGGCAGCACCAATCGGCTAGAGCCAAACATCATGAATTCTCAGTTTCGTTGAAGTATAACAAGTGGCAATATCCAATAACCATTGATTGGAACATTGAATTTGCTAAAAGATTGTCACGTTATTATGGAGATAGGAATGAAAGCAATATTGCTGTGCAATCCGTAGTAACAGAACCAGTAACAACCTTCATGTGGTCTAATGATTCACTCCCTACATATCCATGTCCGAATGAAGAGATAGCTGAATTAACAAATAAATTAATTGATGAAAATACAAATGAAGTATCAGTAGCTTTTAGAAAAGCTATGGGTTCTGAGTTTAATATTATTGATGCTAGTGTTAACTTTCTTGGTGTATGTCACAGTCCAGCTTCTACTACGTCTTCAACTCACTCTAATTTTCCCCCTATGCTTCGTAATCCTATCGAAAGAATCAATACAACAGTCGGTGAAATCTTACGTTTCAAAATACCAGATGATACCTTTTATGATTTTGAAGATGGAAGTACTCGATATCTCACTCTTACTTTCTTAACTATTGAAAATGTGCGTCCTCCCAAATCATCTTGGGTTCAATTTGACCACAAATCTCAAGAACTATATGGATTGCCTTTTGATGGCGATGCTGGAAGGCATGAATTTCAATTGGTGGCTATGGACAATAATGGATTGCAAATTAATGATGTTTTTGTTATTGAAGTACATCCACGACCACCCAAGAAGTGGAACGTTGAATTCAGTCTTCATATCGATCATGATTATGAAGAATTCAGTAAGGATATAAGTAAAAAGGTTTTGGTGGCTTGGAAATTGGCCAAGTTGTATGATGATCCCGATCCTCGTTATCTGACAGTAGGCTCTATAAGTAAAGGCTCAGTCGTTTATGCTTGGACCAACAACACTCTACCTCATGATCCTTGTCCCAAACGGACTATTGACAAACTAGTCAAGAATATGATAAATGAAGACGGGACTTTATCTTCAAAATTAACAGAGGCTATGCTTCCAGAATTTAAGATAATTAAAGCTGATGCCATGCCTCTTGGTATATGTCTGGGTGAAGTGACACCAACTTCTGTCACTATTGCACCACCTGCAGCTACACAGAAACCTGAGCCTGCTGCAACAACTGATGACGACATTTATATCACCACAATAATTCCAGCAGTTGTTATTGCAGTAATGCTCATCATTGCAGCTCTTGTGGCCTGCTTCCTTTACAGAAAGAAACGAAAAGGAAAGCTGAACATGCAAGATAACAATACTTTCATTGGAAATCGAGCTCCTGTCATCTTTGGAGATGAGATGGAAGAAAAGCCAGATCCTGCCAAGCCTCCAGTTATAATGCGAGAAGAGAAACCTCCACTTGCTCCCCCTGACTACTTGCGTTCTTCAGCCAGCAGTAGGGATTCAACCCCTCATCTTGATCGAGTAGAACAAGCTAACATCAGGAATACAAATGCTGACCTTCATATAGATCCCTCTCCACCATATCAACCACCTCCTCCATTTACCACAAATAGGGACAGTAAGAATTCTCGAAACAAAGGCACACCAACATACCGGCAGCCTCCACCATACATGCCGCCTGTGCCACCTTAAAAAGGATATTTTTTAAGGCTTGCAGAGTGGGCATATTTGTGCCTTCACCTGCCAAAGAAAGACTACTCATATGTACTCTACCTTAATGTTATATTCATGTTTATTCAACGCCTGCTCTTCTCTCTCGCTGTGAAAAAGAGCTTCTGAGGGAAAAAAAAAAAAAAAAAAAAAAATCTGATACTGAATTTTATGTTAAGATTTTTAAAAATGCCTTGAATATGTGAAGCTGTGGCTGCATGGCTAATGCTCTCAATTTTCTGTGTTTTTTGTGTGTTAAAGTGTAAAAAACTAGTTTTTATTCTGCTTATAAGGTTGACAATTCTTTAATTATAATGTATGCTCATTTTATATGTATGTGTAGCATGAAATTCAATATCAAATTGTGACAATGTCAGCTATTGAACATTGCAGAATTTATTGTGCCTATTCATAATGGCTGTTTAATCACCATCATTATAGTCATATGTATTGTACTTCAATTACTGTTCTATTTAATTTTTCTAATGTTTAAAATATTATTATCCCTTGATTTTAGTTTTATATGCAGTTGACTCAAATTTTTTTTTTTTTCATGTATATTAATAATAAAGCTGTGTATGTCATATTTAATGAGTAATTTAAAAAATCCTTTTTCCTTATGAAGAATGTTTATAATTTGCTTTTATAAAAATAAATACTTAAGAATAAGTTAGTTACTTATGCATGTTTTTCTTTCAAGCACAAAGGAATCTGTTCTTGCATTTGTCAGTTCTAGTTGAAAGATTTTTTATACTTATTTGGGCGATATATTTTGTAAGAAAATAGATTCACATTTATCTAAACTTTATTTTGATTTGTATATGTATATTTTTTCGTTTTTGTAATTTATCAACTTATCATTTACTAATTATAATTTTAAATATTTGGATTTCTGTAAAATGGCAGAATATTTTTTTGCATTGATTGAAAAAAGCCCAAAATTTTAAAGATCGGAAATAAATGGATAAATTTATTAAATCTTGCAGTAAAAAATCATTTTATAAATTAAAATTCTTTCATAAAAAGCCATAAAATTAAATTTCTTTGAAGATTATTGTATTTTTAATTAATATTATCATCAATTAAACTGAATGATTTTAAACACATTTTATTTACTTGGAAAATTATGTGAAACTTATTTTGTGATCTCTTCATGTTGTGTACTTAAAAAGTTTTTTTTTTCTTTCAAATGTTTAAATTTGATATAAATTAATTATACTTCTTACTTATTATACTTAAATTAATTAATTATCTTTGGATTCTATTACTTTAAAGTAATAATCTTATTTAAAACTTATCATTAAATTTATAATATTGATTTATTATAATTTTAAAGATGTGAACATTTATTTATGTGAAACACCATACTTTAAATAAGGAATTGTTTCTTGTTTTATGACTGATTACATAACTTCTATTAATATTTATTAATTCAATAAATTTACTCTATCTAGAACTAATAAATTTCAGAAAATTACTTTCTGCTGGAACTGGCATAACAAATTCCATAATCAATTTAATATATCAATTGATATTTTTACAGGGTTTTCAAGACAAATAGTGATGTAAACATTTATGAAAATGTACTTGTAAGTAGCATGTTTAGCTTTTATATAGAAGAAAAATTGGAATTTTCGATAAAGTTCATAATTGCACATTTCATGTAGAAATGACATATTCTTTAATCTAAATTACTTTATTTTGTGTATTAAATAGTGCACTTTGTAAAAAAATATAATTTAATAATATAAATTCATTAAAATATACTTTACTGCATACTTTCTATACAATTATTATTTTTTTTTAAAGGATTATAAATGGGAAAAAAATAAGGATTTGTTCTATATTAAAAGTTCACTGTTTAATTGTACTTAAATGTGAATGTTTATTTTGTTGTGTTAGCACCTTATTATTTGAATAAAATTAAATATTAGCGATAGCATTGTTATATTGTTTATGGCGACATTGATAATTTTTTCTAATGTAAAACTGTCTATTTTTTATTAAATGGAAAAAAAAAAACTTGAAAATTTTTACTTTGTTTACAAAATCAAGAAATTATTTTCTTTTAATTAATTTGCATGGATTAAAGGAACTGATGAATTTGTAAAACAAAATGGATATTAAAAAATTAATTATTATTTCACCTTAAGCATGTGGCAACTATTATTTGTATATGCCAGTTTTGCTATACCTATTTTATGGTGGAAATATTTTGATATAATGTATAATATGTTTGCTTCTTAAATTTACATTTTTCATATATTTCTGTTTATATGTATGTTAGTGTTTGTAAAACACTTTTATGTAACACCAATTCTTTATTTACAAGTGATGTAAATAAATATTTGTATAGGCAGCTTTTACAAATTTAACATATCTAAGGGTAAGGGTGGGAATTAAAAATTGTCACTTGAGTGTTGTTGGCATATCAGAGATTTGATTCTTTATTTTCAATTAGTTTAATCATATGTATTGATAAGACTGTTTAGACCAGTAAATAACTGTCAATTTATTTTAAGTTGTTAATGTGTAGAAAAAAAATTGTTTAAATATATATAAAAATTTACTATTTTTAAAATTTTTATTACATAAACATATCTATTAGATTAATGCAAAACGAATATGCAATTAATATTTCAGTTGTGTTTTCTAGTAGAAATTGTATCTATTTTTTTCTCAATACACATACAGTTTATCAAATTTCTGTGTATTGAAATTTAATAATTAATGGTGTACATTCATTTTTGTATGTAGTAAATAATTTAATTTGTCTGAATTAATTAATATTAAATTCAGGTTATTTTTATGTTATTCACTGTGTTGTCATTTATTATTATTATTTCTTTTCAGGAAGAAAATAAAAATGCATGTTTTTGAGATTAGAAATGAGTGTTCTTTTTTTTAAAACTCCTGTACAAAAATGTCTTTTTATTCTTTTGTTTCAGTGTGGATGTAATAAATGTTCTTTAAAATCATACAATTATGTGAGAAAAATTGCATTAGAACAATAGATTTATTGCTGGGATATAGAAGATTTCCTAGTAAAAAAAAAAAAAAATGTTTTTATTTCTTATTATGAATGTTAAGAAGTTTCAACAAAGTGACCTAAGTCAGTGCTATAGTAAAAATAAAGTTTTTCAATTAATTTGAGTGTTTGGTTTCATTGATTTTCTTTTAATTAATATTTAAATTAACAACAATTCAATTTTTGCAAGTTAAATATATAATCTAACTAAATAATTTATTCCAGTTCTTTAATCCTTTGAAAATATCAATGAATATTCCAAAAAATGTCTTAATAACTTCGTCATTAATTAAAATGTAATAATATACAGAGTAAGCACAATGTCTTGCCGTGGTTATAAAAATGTATTATGCAGAAACTTGTATAATTAGACATGTTTGTTTAGATACATTGTATATACATTTCTACTATTGTAAAGTTTTTGTTAAGATCACATACTTCTGTAGATTTCAACATGTGGCTCCTCTTTGTAGCTCAGAGAATGTCAAAGAGGCTCTAACAAGTGTTCTTTAATATGTTGTTTGTAATAGTACATACAGAATCTTTTATCCTAGCCGTTCATCAATGTCAGCAACTGGTGCGACAAAGACTCTGTTCTTGGCATAACCCTAAATGAAAATCACAAGGAGTAATATCAAGAGGTCATGGTGTAAGTGCATCCCTTCCAATCCACCGCCTGCAAATTGTCTAAAAACTCGCAAACTAAGAAACCTCAATGAAGAGGTGCCTCATCTTGCTGATAAATAATCCATGGTTGAAATTCTTTTTTGGAACTATTCATTGCATTCCAGTTATAAGTCTAAGTAAACATTAGCAGGCCAAGTGTCTGGCGCTCGGTGCCACAGGTTTCGGGTTCGAGTCCCAGCGGTGGCATGGATGTTTGTAGTGGTTCGGAATTCACTTTAAGCCGTAGGTCCCGGTCTCCTATAACCGTAAGAGCGTCAGAAGACAGACTTCTACCTACAGACTCAGATGTATAACATACCCATCGGAACAGAAGCTGCAACCATCCTCCCTCCTTCCATGAGGGACATGACAACAACAACAACAACATTAGCAGTGATGGGTTTTTTTTTTATGAAGAAAAACAGCCAATAACCTTGTTATGCGCATGATCACACCAAACACTAATTTAGGACTGTATCTCGTTACCCATGCAGAAATTTAGATTTTCCAATACCCAGATTCATGTATTGAAAAGATTCGTAAGAAAAACAAATTAAATTTATGTAATCTTTTCTGCATCAATTCTATCGGACCAAAAAAACTGTTAAAAGTGAACTATCCAATGGTTATTTTGTAATAATTTTTTATAATTAGGGCAAGACTTTGTACTCAACCAGTATTTTACTTTTGATAGTATTTATGTTAGGATTGTTTTTAGTTGAGAAATACGAGAAAAAACATACTGAACATTTCTACAATATATTTCTATTAGAAAAAAATTATAATTGCGATCCTTTTTTTTTTGCGTACTTGATAATAGAGGAATTTTCTAAGTATAAATTAAAACAAAACTGAGAGTTAGTGATTAATAGAGAAAAACTAATCATTCAAATGAACCAGATTAATGTGAATAATGTTGTCATTTATACGCTTTTAAAATAAAAATACAAAATGGAAAATAATTGATTGCTCAACGCTACAAATAATTATATTAATATTTTAATAGAGTTTAATGAATGGTTTGTTATGTATTGTTCAAACAAAATTTCATTTTAAAGACATTGATTTTTATTGAATAACCTTTATAAAAGCACCATGTTTAGTTATTGAACCATTTGCAAAGATGTAACACTATATTGAGTTATTATGATGTGTAAATGAAAAACAAATGAATAAATATGAATGTAAATTCAATATTTACAAAAAGCATAATTATAAAAATTCAAAACATGCTTATAGAAGTTTTAAAACTAAAAATGTATGAATTTCATAAAAGCTCTATTATCATTGTGAAACAAATACTAATTTACAGTAAATTACTCCATAAAATTTTTTTTTTTTTTTAAAAATGACAAAATTACCAACATATAAAAGCTATCTTATTAGATATATAAATGGTGGAATGATTTTTTTATTTATATAAACAGAAAATAAATCAAATGATTATACAACATGGAATAGAGTGATGTTTTTTTTTTTTTTTTATTAAATTGCTGGTGCATTCATAATAAATAATTTATCTTCTTCCTTTTTTATCCAATGGACGATTTTTTTCATTGCATTTGTAGCATCTGTTTTTGTGACCAATGGTTCAAATGCAGCATACAGCTCAAAACCCTGCATATGCTGTAAAATACAAAAATTTAAACTTTTTTTAAATCTTGTAACATCGTTTTATTTAGAATAGTTTGAAACGGACTAATAGAATATATTTAAGTATTTTAACATACAGATTCAATTAAAATTGTATACCTATAATTAGTTATCATTCAATTATTAATTAGTACAAATTTTTAAAAAATCACAATGAAATTTAAAATTATAAAGTTTTATAAACTCATTTATTATAAAAATTAAGCAAGACAATTCCAAAATAAAAAAGTACCTGAGATAAAAATTTTGAGGTACTTTTAAACTATGAAAATACTTAACTACACTAAAAAGAAAAAGAAGCAAGATTTTTAAGTTGTTAGTTATAAGTGCTGGCAGAAATTCAAAGCTTTTTAAAAACATTTGTAATAAAGTTTTTTTTTTAAAAATAATTTATTGCAGTAATTATTTAATAAATTTTCCAGATTTTCTTTCAATTACAGCAAAATACTTATAAAAAATATAGCACTATAATTTGGAGAACCACAGTGTAACACCTAAAAAAAAAAAAAGTGTGAAACTATACTTGGCTCTAATAACGCAAGGAAATATTTCACCAAATATGCTAAATATTATATAGTATTTGTTAAAAGAATTGTAACACATAAATATTATATTTTTTTAAGACAGAAATAAATTTAAAAATATTATGATACTCACCCAACCAACCATAGTCTCTCTTTCACCACTGTAATACAGCATTTTGAGTGGGCGGGAACTTTTACACATCCTATGATGCAGGTACTGATAGAGCCCAAACAGGTGTGTCCAATCTTCAGAAGTAACATATGGAGCTTCCATTCCAGGCATAGTAAATTGAGCAGCAGAGCGGGATTTGTACAGAAAGTGTCGAACTTCAGTTATACCAACTTGAGAAATTGAATAGCCTCTACTATTTACAGATTTGTATATTGCTTCTAAACAATGGTATTTTCTCAATCTCTATAAAAAAAAAAAATTAAAAGTTGTAATAAATATAAAATACTTAATATGCAGTATTATTATACTATTAAATTCACCCATCTTCTTTACAAAGGATTTCATTTTCAAGAACTGTAAATAAATCTCACAGAAATCTTAAATCAATTGGTTTTAGATGTAAACTGTACATTTAAAATATGTAAAAATATACATTTTTTAAGAGTGGTGGAGGTGCAAATAAAAACACCACCAGTGCAAATATATAGCTACTATTGAGAATTAAAAACCTTTTTTTTTTTTTTTTTTTAATTATTTCAGAAATATTTTTTTACAATGTATATTTTTAAATAACTATTCTTATTTTTTTACATATAGATATTTTACTATTTTCTGTAACAATTATTTGACTGTAAAAAATAATATTTGGTGGATTTTTACCCCTATTCATAAGAATGGCAAATTCTCTCTTTGCCAAAAATAGTAAGTTTAAAGATTTGAAAAAATGTAAATGCATTTGCATATTTTGTGTTTCCATTACTTGTGACATTATTGTAGATGAATTTCTAATTTCTGAGAATAATACTAAAATATACAGTATTATTACATTATTTATTTGATTAAATCATCTATCTTTTTAAAAGGATACCATTTTCATGAACTGCAAATAAATTTTATCGAAAGACTTAAATTTATTTCTCTTATTGTAACAATGGCTGGGAAACTGGGTTATTAGACATGAAAGAGAATGAGGCTTTTCAAATGCAGCACAAACTACTTCTATAACTGAATTTTGGAAACTCATGCAAGAATCAAAACATCCACACTGCAAATTTCTGTATTCCACAATAAAGTTAAAGTTGAGCACTGGTCACAGTTGACCAATCAGCATCTCACAGAATTGTTGCAAATCATTATATATCAAATTTCAAAGATCTTTTAAATATTATATACTTTTTATTTAAGTTGTAATATATTTTATATTTATAATTAAATTTTTTAAATAACTATTTTGATTATCCTGTGTTCCTCCAGATTCTGGTAAACTTGTATTTGGATTAGCAGTATGCTGACTTGGGGGAAAAAGTTTATAACTTTGGAAGCACCTCTTATGTTCCCTTTATGCCCAATAGTACTTTGATGGCTTTCCACCCCATATTGCTTAAGTTTTTGCTGCACAAAGAACAATAAGCCAAATATCTATAAGTAGGTACTTCTTGCACATTCATGATATTCTAAAAGTAATAAATAAAAAGAGAGTGAAAATCTATCTTTCTGAAAGTTTCATTGGGATTACTGTTAGCTACATTCATCAGCTTATTGCTCTGCTTGTTGTAATGAAATTCCAAAATATTGCACATAGAGATATGATGCTTGCAGAATGTATGCATACTTGGCACAAAATGCTCTTGCCAGCAATTTCTCCTGATTTTTAAGTATTTACAAATTTCCTTGACTTTTCTAATTTTTCAAATTTTTAGAATTCCTTTGCATTTCCCCCAATATCTCTGATTTCCCAGTTCAGTTTCAATTCCATAGAAAATGAGTAATTCCCATATATATTGTAAAACATTTGGAAAAATGTGTGCTAAAAAAAAACATGAAATAAGTTTCAAAAAGAAATGTCACTATTAACCATTTTATATTATGATAAAAAATTTATTTAGAATTTGCTGATCTCATTTTTTCTCAATAGAAAACTAAATGAATGCACTAAAAAAAAAAAAAAAAAGTTAAGCAAATAGAGCACATTATTTTTATGAAAGAATACTATTACAGAGAATAAGAAGAAAAAAACAAATAAAAATAATACTTTGATTTTTTTTTTAAAAATGAATGATGGTTTTCATAAAAAAATATACAACATTTCTGACAAAAAAATATAATAATAGTTATTACTACTTACTTCAACAATTTTATTGCGACATTCTTTTAATTCAAAGAATTTATTTTGGTCAACAGACAACAATAACAAACATGCTTTATTGGATTCATCTAAATAGGATATGTGACCGTGAAGGAAACCACTAAAAAAAATACAAAAAATATTATGAGTATTTCCATCAAAAATATTCTAAATTTTGATTGTGTAAAAAAATAACAAAGAATAATTTCTATATATATAAATGAAATCAAGTATTCTTTACAAATTATTATCAAAACAAAATATTTTCTCTTCAAGCTTTTTAATCCCAGGTATTAAAGCTTTTTTAGATAAAATGTGTGAATATCTTTAGTTATTTTTAGAGCAGTTTATTCTATAAATTGTTACAAGAGTTTGCATTTAATGCATGAATCTCACAGACAATAATCTTTAATAACATTTCTTTAAGATTAAATCTAATTGATATTTGTTTCCTTTAATCAAATATAAAAATAATTTTGTTTAATATGAAATATTTAACAATAAAAATATTAGAATTTTGAATGAAGTAATCTCACGAGCATATTTTTATGTTATTTAACTTTTGATCAATAACAATTTTTATTTAAGAAAAGACTAAAACTAAATCACAAGAAACTTTTTAATGAAAACAAAAATCTAATGCATTTTAAATTTTATAAATAATATTTTAAGTACCAGATATGGCTCAGCGTTGGAATTATAAATTTTTTAATTTGATTAAATCTGTAATTAAAAAAAATATTCATGAAAATTGCAAAGAAAAATTGTCAGAAAACCATGTTCATATAATAATATTAAACTCAAAATTTCATCATTCCAGTTGACAGAAAATCTAAAAGAATTCTACACTCAAGAGCCAAAACATTATGACCACCCCTACATTTTGCAATGAATTCGCCTAGATGACGTGGAAGGCACGTGATCAGGTGGAAGTGGTATTTAACTGGTATTAAGTGATGGTATTAATCCATGCCAAGGCGGGTTGAAGCTGTGTTGCGCGCCAAAGGTGGGCCAACTCGTTATTGACAGGTGGTCATAATGTTTTGGCTCTTGAGTGTATATTAAATGACACTTTTGCTTGGAGAACATTTAAATATCAACAGTGAGTGTAGTTTTAATATAGCAATGAAATTAAAATACAAATTATAGTTTAAAAAATATGGAATTAAAAGAAAAAAACAAAACAAGAAGACATCTAGAAAACTCTTTCTCTAGTTAGGATGTCAACATAATGCTTTTAGAGCAATACAAATATAAGTTAGGAAAAATCTAACTAAATTATTTGGTTTCCCATGTAAATTGCTTTATATTAATACAATAAATTCTTTCATATTAATTAATAATACAAAAAAAAATCAATATTATTTCAAAATAATAGTGACATGAAATAAATTGTATTTTTAAAATAATAAGTAATCATGTGTAACAACTAAATGGTATTTAATTTTTTTTAATTGAAAAAAAGGGGAAAAAACAACAGAAACAATTAAACAATAGTTATGACAAAATAAAATTTGAGCCTATAGAAAGAACATTTAATATGAGCAGGTAACGTTATTGGAAAACACACACAATTTCAAAGGCATAAATAACAATTGTCAATTTTGTTTATTGAGGTATTTGTGAATGATTGAATGATTTATTAAAAATAAAAATATATTAAACATGAATTATAAATCACATCTAATATGATCCAAGAGAGCAATGATATTATTTAATATTCCCAATTCTCTTACAAATGACTTTTAAACTAATAGTTTGAAATCGCAATCTCTTTCTATATATATATATATAAAGAAAGAAAGATACATAAATAAAAATTATTGAATTCACATGATTTATAAACTTTCATCCAACTTAAAAGACATTTTTCTGAAGTAGAAATTAAATTTTGATTAAGTATTTGAGTATAAAAATAAAATAAAATTCCCTTAATATTGACTCGGTGAATAAAATAAAACTTACCTGAATCAAATTTTGGAAGACAAATAGGTAACCATGTTTCCACAGATTTGAAACTCTCTGATGAACTAACAAGATTCATCAATATGTGAAGATCAGCAGGGTGAAGAAAATACTTCTTCATTCTCACTAAGGTTACAAGCTGGTTTTCAACCAGTAAAATAGCAAACACTATGCTCTAAAAAAGAAATACAATTTTCAACAAAATTTCATTTTAATTTACAAACAGATGCAAAAAAAAAAAAAAATTTTTTTACTTAAGTATTAAAAAATATCAAGTTTCATTTAGTGTTTCAGCTTAAAAAAAATTATTTAATGATAATATAAATTCTTCTACTTCTTCATTGGCACAACAGCTCCATGGTGGGTCAAGGCCATCTGCCTACAGGCAGATTTCGAGACCGGAGATGTTTTCTTTTTACAAGGTAGAGTCATCAGCCTTACACCTAACACACTACAACCATATTAGGATAATGTAAATTGCACAATATAAAATTATTTGTAGATATTATTCTGCTGTTTTGAAAACATAAGTAAATAATAATATCAGTTGTATACAGGGCCGGATTTAGATGAAAAGAGGCCCAGGCTATTCCACTTATGAGGCCCTTTCATCTCCCATTTTTAAGTTTGTAAATTACATGAGAGATAATAAAATATATCATATGTATTATATATGTCATATATGATATATGTCATGATGTCAATATGTCTGTGATATATGTCAATATGTTAAATGAAACATGTGTGATGGGTACTAATCTTTATAAAAAATGTGGCATGGATAATAAATAAAAAAAGTCGAAACACTTATTTGGACATTTATTCTCAGTACCCTATATAGTACTTGTAACAATAACTAATCAAACATAACACACAACATTTACAAAGAAACAAAATTCAAATAATAAATAATCTTTAACCACAAAAATAAAATATGCAATAAAAATTATCATATTTTCTATCAAATTAAATTAAATATATTCAATACATTGAAGATTAAAGCAAATTCAATTCAGTTAAATTTATTTCATAATAATTCGCATTTAAAGTTTATGTATGAATTGTTATGGATTTTAAATTTTAAACTAAACAGAAATGGAACTTTTATTCAAACAAAATCCAGATCACAAAAAGAAAATATGAAATTGTGTATCATATTAAATTTTATGTTAATAGTTATTTAATTGATAACTAAATTAACATAATTTTTTAAAATCCAAAACTTTTGGTATGTTAATATGAACACATCAAATTAATCTTCTAAAATTAACATATTAAATATTATAAATCTAAATCAAAATAATTAATCTGAAGTGAGTGCGATCTAGAAAAGTAAAACATAAATACAAAAATCAACTACATTAATTATGCGTGAAATTCTTTTCATTTTAAATTATAGATTGCCTAATTGTTTCTAATATAATACTTTTAAAGATATTTTCTGTTCAAGTAATATTTGGAGATATTTTAACAGCAAAATGCAAATAAAATATGATATCATAAATAAAATAATGCCTATTACTGAATATACATAAAAATAATAAAGGAAAACTGAGAAACCTAAAGATTAAAAATGTCAAAAATTATCACAGTTATTAATAAAAAAAATATTTTACCTTAATCTTCCCACAATATTGGGCTAATGTTTGTCCAATAACTTCTCTTATGGAATTATCCAAAGACAAACAATTTACTGCACTTAATAAAAAACTAGGATCATTGTCTAACATGTCTGCCAGTCTATCTAGAAACTTTTCTGAGCCACCCAATAGTCTTCGAAGATCAAAATTACTTCTTTTCTCAAATATTTTATTTAAATTTGACATAGTAAGGACAGACACAATTTGATTATATACATAAGTCAGATTGCCTAAGAGTTGAGGTACAGAAGCTTTTGAACTTGAGACTGCCACGAGAATTAAGGGCATGCGATGAAGAAAGACAAATTTTCTATCACCTGCATGAATAGATCGAATCATATCTCCACTACTTTGTACAAAAGAAACCAGAGCTTGAATAACTCCCATCAGAGTAGCAAGATGGTCTTCACTTCCATGCCTAAAAACAAATATTAATATTGAAAATATATAAATACTTTTAACTAAAAACTTATACACATCAGCATGTATCTAATACTAATTGTAAACTATCATATATTAATAATATTGCGATAAGGAAAAGATAAACACGAAATATTTTTAAATAAAAATAAATAGCTGATTTTTATTAATATTTTTAAAATTTAACAAACCAAAGAGTTATCCTGTTGGAACCAAAAAATGACTGATATACATGTACAAAAAAAGTATACCAAATAAAAAAATTATTCGAAAGTAATTATAATAATATAAATAATACTTGAATGAATAAATAAATAAAAACAAAGAGCTACAGACAGTGAACAAGCCAATAGGACACTAGTCTACCTTTAAAAACACTGTTACAAGTAAGTTTAAGTATAATATTGACTTGTTTAGCTGGCAGATGCTGTTCTACGAGACTTCTTGCAAAACTGTAAGGTAAATTGATTACTTTCAGAGACTATTTTTTCCATCAAATTCCAAATGAAATTTATGATGAAAAGATCTGAACCAAGTTTGCAAAAGAAACAATAAGCAAATAATAAAACAATCTGTAGAAATATATGTTGTATGTGATTGAATGTTTTATTAAAAAGTAAATGGAGGAAAATAACGAAAGGAAAAGGAAGAAATAAAAAAAAGGGGGGGGCAGTGGATTCATAAAATTTTGACAAGACATACATATCCATGCTGCAACAAAAGTCAGCAAAGAGTTCATCTAAAAAAAGACACCTCAGAACAAAACTCATTGCCGGTCTGTATGATATATCTAATGCTATTTGTGCAGATCATTAGAACAATAATTTAAACAAGAGAAATTATCAGGATAAGTAAATTATCAACAAAAATGAATACAGTACATGATCCAATATTCAAATACACAAAACTCAAAGAATTCATTTCAGGGATAATAATAAATATACAGGACTTTAAGTATATTTTTATTTATCTTTATACATGGCTTGACTACAGAAATAATTTCCTAATTTCACCATAGAAGAGTTAGTTTTTTATATAATGGTTTGCTAGAAGGCTATCTTTTAATTTTTTTTTATATTTATAGAATTCCACAAGGTCATACTAACAAAATCATACAATGTGAAATATTCCATCATACAAATCTTTATACACACAAAACTCAACATATCAATTTTCAACAATTTTAAATTATTATAAACATATATGATTCTATATTTGCTCTAATTAGTTTCTCTACAGAATTAATTTCCTAATTTTACTACAAGATGATATGTTTCTTATAAAATGTTTTGCAGCAGGGTTATTCTTTTTTTTTTTTTTATCATATCTTCTTTATGATTATAATACCCCTCAAAATCATACAGCAGTGTATAACATAAATTTTATTATGAAAATATTTTTTTCAATAAATATTTATTTAATGCTACAAGTCCTCCTTCAAGAAAAACTTATTTTTACCATATTAAAAAAATAATCAACATTTTTAAAAACACTACAATATGAGAATATTCTTATTTTTTTCAACCAAGCTATTTATTTTTGTGATTATAAATTCACATTTTTCCATTAATTCAAACATTTATGAACACATATGAAAAATATTTAAATGATTTTCACATAAAAACAATAAAACTTTTAATACCTAGAATATATAGGTTTTCCAGCTTCACTAAGAATAAAAATATGATTCTTTTTATATTTCCATGAAGGGTCATTTAACTCACCGCATTCATCTTCCTCTAATTCTTCGGTCAGTGGTAGAGATGCTTCGCTCTTTGTTTCCACCTTTAAAGAGATAAAATGAATAAATGTGGCTTTTTATTTATGTTATGTAAATATTTTTAATAATTTATAATAAATAATTACTAACTTATAATATTTTTAATATGTAATAATTTTTTGAAATGAAAAAGAAATAAAGATGAATAAAGATTTGAAAGAAGGATGCTGAAATTAAAGATTTGAAAAAGAAGTAAAGATGATTTTTAGAATGATGAAAGCTTTTTAAATGCTTTCATTTGCAAAATGTCATTAATCAAATTATCTAAGTGTATTTTGTAGAAAGTGTCAAATGAATTTACCAAACTTTAATAACATTCATAGGGGTACCATTAATTTGAAAAGATATGCTATCTTTATGATAGAAAGTATTTATGGAAGCCCTATATATGTCTGCAGAGTATGCTAAAAAAGTTTTGGTTGCCAACAAAATCCTTCTAATGCACTGACTGAGTTCTAGAGATTCTTCAAATTACTAAACAAGATATTTTTATATTATTCTTTAATCTTCATGGGTTATTTAATTTTGTATTGTTATTTTTTAAAAATATAATTTTGTATTTCGATAAATCTTGTATATCGGAGAAAATATATATAACAACCTGATATAGGGCAAAGGCAAGTGTGGTTACAATTACAGAGTACATGGGAGAATTTTCTGCATACCTCTAGTTACAAAATTAATGTAATATAAATTATGCAACATAATTAAAAAATGTAATGCCCTCAAAAAACAATGAATGTCTTCTTAAAAGCAATTATTTAAGAGTACATTTCGCTATTTACTAATATTAACATAACGATAAATGAATGTGGGTAAGGAAAATTTTCATCTGATTATAAATCATTGAATTTATTAATATTTTTATTTGAATTTTTACACAATAATTATATACAAAATTGGAATAAAATCAAATTTTCAGTAAATTGAAATTTTTAGAAAAAAATATATTCATGGTGAAGATACTTTTAAACATACCTACATTTTCCTTAGATGTTTAAAAAAAGTTAATTTTTCTATCATTTTTTTGTAAAAATATCTTATTCGATTAAAATAAATTTATTTAGTCAATTATTTAGAAAATTACATATTTTATCATGAAGATAGCTGTAATTTAGTACCATGTTATGAAATGCCCATAACTGGGAAAATTATTTTTATTCAATGAGATATATACAAATTAAGTACACTCCTTCTTATTAATTATTCTATCTTGTAAATAATAATGCAGATTTCAAGAAAACCTTTGTCAAATTTATTAGTTTTCTTATCATTATGTTCAAATTCAAATGAAAAGAATAATAAATTCAATGTTATTATGAGATGAAAATTTTCTCATCATTTATGTACTATTATGTTAAAATTTTACTTTAAAAAAGTACATATCCCCATTCAACATAATTTATAATGATAAATTTTAATATAAGCTCATTGTAGTTTACAAACTGATTGTTTTTAAACAGATGAAAAAAATTTTTTTTTTTTTTTTAATGGTGCTACAAATTGAATGCAAGTTTGCTTACATATGTAAATACTTTGATGCATAAAATTAGCTTAAAAAGAATATTTTAAAGGATTATAAATTATGCAAATTTTAAAATTAAAAATTGTTTCTAATTTTAAAAACACACACTTTTTGTTTTTACTTCTAATATAATAAGCTCTCTTTATAATTAATAATTATGAGAATATTTATGTATTACTACATAGGGCACCTAAAAACATTCTCCTCAAGTACTAACCGTTATAAATATAAATCAAAATTATTATAATGATATATTGAATTTAATGTTCTCTAATAAATTTTCTTGTTCATCACTTAATAATTTACATTTCAATACAATTAATCATTTTTCGTGCATTATAAACTACTTATTACAAAACAATCACAATAAAAATCATCTGAAATTGCTTTCACTTCGAAATCTAATCTAATCTAATCTACTAAGTGTAATATATCTTCAATTAAATCGAACTAATAAACTCCCATAACAGAGGGATTTAAATTCTAAATTACTTCATCTTTGCCTTTTCCTCGTTCATCAGGAGTAGGTTCTTCATTTAAAGAATCATTCAGTTCAACATCAGATACTCTCTTTTCAATTTCACTAATGCAGCTACTTTTTCGATGATGGTAATCATGAAAATTTTCATCTGACACACTTTCTTCTTCGAAGGATCCAGTGGATAAGAGAACTGCACCTGAGGAAGCTCCAGGTTCAAAGTCTTTAGGTAAATCAATTTCATCTTCCGTAGTTTTGCCATCTTTTATGGAGCATTTATCAGAAGTATTGTTTTGATTTTCGAAGGTGGCCGACGCCATATGTTTACAAATTGGTTGACAGACTTGTGAACGTTTAATTGTTCATTTCCTGCTTCAAACGTTCGTTGTTTATATTTTTTTCAAATGCGCCAAAATAAATAAATAAAAACTGTTTTGAAAATTCTCCTCTCACCCTAATCATGCTCAATCAATAATTCCGCAAGTGAGAGAAAAAAATTCATTATTTTTTTTCTTTCTAATGCAGCTGGCAAATAGACCGTGATCTTTTTTATGCCATAAGGGTTGCACTGACGTTACTCACTTTGCATTACCCAGGGGCGGGTGTAACTTGAAGATAAGCCACGGACGCGGAGTAACAATGCCCCCGCAACGCTCTACGATTCTATTAGGATCGGGACCTACGGTTTAAAGCACCAGATCCATTAGGCCCAAAATTCATTATAATACATAGATAACAATGATATATCAATTATTTTACACTTCTTAAAATCGCTTTAAGTCATGTCTCACAGCATTAAGTCCTTAATGCCTTATAAATAAAATTGATATAATTAGTAGCAATATAGTTTCTTTCAGTATCTAGTATAATTTAATATTGTTGTGTTTCATTATCAACGTTGAGTCCTGATTTAGTCTCATAAGCAATATGATGACTTTGAAACCTAAGTGATATCGGTTTGAAACCCCGTCAAGCAAAAAAACTGAAACAAAAATTCTAAGGAGGGACAAGCACTATTGGATTGCCTGGGTCCATTAGACTTCAGGAGGTTTGGTTTGGTTTGTCGCTCATTTTGTGCACACGAAGGCTAAACAAAACCGGAATTTAAAGTGGGTTCCGAACCATTAACAACATTTATGCCACCTCCAGGATTCGAACCTGAAGCCTGTAATACTACCGGTCTAAGGTCTTGTAGCGACACCTATTGATGGAAAATGGAATACACATTGAACGACTTCTACTTTCACTGTTAAAAAAGGGAATTTCCCCGCTAGAATGAAAATAGAACGTAGTTGCTATTACGTAGTTGGCTTTAGAAGAAATGGAATAAAGATGTAAATGTGAAAATTGATTATCGTCTTTTATTTTGCCGTCTGATTTTAATAACACTACGCAATCTTTACAATACCGCCACATACTTGGTGACCCGTGAATTGTTTGCAAACTGTGATTTATTTACAAAAATGACTGAAACAAATGGATCGGCGAAAAAGATGAAGTAGCGCGGTTAAGTGTCAAAAATACCTCCTTTTTTGGGCAGAAAAACCAGAAATATGGTTCTTTCAAGTTGAAGCACAGTTTTCAATTTGTGGAATAACAGCCGAGGATACAAAATTCAACTACTTAGTTTCGCAATTAGAACCGAAATTTGTTGAAAGTTTGTGGGACATTATAAGTGATGATAATAGAACAAAATATACCGCTGCAAAAGAACGTTTGAATACTTTTAAAGAAAGCGAAAATAAGCGCCTTCAGAGACTACTTAATTTGGGAGATCTTAAACCCAGTCAACTTTTACAAAAAATGAGAAACCTGGCTACTGATTGAATTACTGACAAAGTGCTAACAACATTATTTCTACAAAATGCCTGATTCCGTGCGGAATATTTTACTAGTTAGTGATGAAGGAATTTAAAAACTGGCATTAATGGCGGATCGTATTCTTGAAATGCAACCAAAACAAGAACTTTACTGCGTAAACAACAATGTTTCATCTGGTTCAGATGCCATAACTGCGTTACAACAACAAATTGCATCTTTGGATAATAAACTTGCAAAACTGAGTGTCACAAGGAACTCTCGTTCCCAATCAAGACATAGAGGTCGATACTCTTCTTCTCATCGAAGTAAGTCTCGCAATCGCTATTATAATCCTTCTGGCAAATACTGTTATTACCATTTTCGTTTTCGAGAAAAATGTTTTCCTGATAAATGCCAAGCTCCATGTGCATGGAAAAATAATCCTTTGGAAAACCAGAATCAGCAACAGAATTAACGGCAGACTCTGCTGCTGAAAATGCAAAACATTGCCGTCAATTCCGTCTATTTGTCAACGACAAAAAAACGGGTTTACGCTTTTTTGGTTGACAGTGGAGCGGACGTAAGTCTTATTCCTTATACTTCTAAACACAAATTTATTAGTGACTATAAATTATATGCTGCAAATAATACTGCAATCGATACTTTTGGTACAGAAATTTTAAATCTTGATCTAGGTTTGCGCCGAGAATTTCAATTCCCGTTTATTGTGGCTAAAATTAGTAAACCTATACTAGGTGCAGATTTTTTAAATAAGTTCAATTTATTAATTGATATAAAGCATAAAAGATTAATTGATGGTGTAACTAACCTTACAGTTTATGGTGACATTGCACCCATCTCTATTAATGAAAGTGTAAATACAACGAGCAGCTTATGTAAATATTCTGATTTATTTTCTATGTATCCCAATATAACAAAACCAAATTTTCTTGTTTCAAATGTTAAACATAATGTAAAACATCATATTATAACTAAAGGACAACCTATAAATTCTAAAGCAAGGCAATTAGATCCAAAATGGTTGGAAATTGCTAAAAGAGAATTTAAATATATGCTAGACAATAACATTATTAGTCCATCTAGCACAGAATGGGCAAGTCCATTACACATAGTAACAAAGAAAGATGGTTCTTTTCGTCCGTGTGGTGATTATAGAAGATTGAATGATTTAACTATACCTGATCGATATAACATACCTCGAATCCAGGATTTTCAACATATTTTAACTAATAAAACTATATTTTCTAAAATTGACATTACTAAAGCATATTATCACATTCCTGTAGCTGATGAAGATAAGGCAAAAACTGCCATCATCACACCTTTTGGACTTTATCATTTCAATGTGATGAGTTTTGGTCTCAAAAATGCCCCTGCAACATTTCAAAGGTTTATAAATGAAGTTCTTTATGGTCTTGACTTTGTGTTTCCATACTTAGATGATGTGTTGATCGCCTCTTCTTGCGAGGAAGAACATCGTTCACATCTTAAAATAGTTTTCCAGCGTTTAGATAAATATGGTCTACGGATTAATATTAGCAAATCAGTTTTGGGAGTACCTGTAATAGATTTTTTAGGCTATCAAATATCTGCGGAAGGCTCACAACCTCAACCTCAAAAGATCGAAGCTATCATAGAATATCCATTGCCAGAAACTATGCACGAATTACGTTCCTTCTTAGGAATGATCAATTTTTATCGTAATTATATAAATAATGCCGCAAAAACTCAAGCCCCTCTACATGAACTTTTGAAAGGATCTACAGAAAAAGAGCGACGCCAAATACCATGGACCGATGAAACTAGACAAAGTTTTGAAAAATGCAGACAAGATGTTGCTCAAATAGCGTTAATGGCATATCCCAATTCAGATTACCCTCTGGCACTTCTCACAGATGCATCTGATTGGGCTATTGGATCAGTTATTCAACAAAAAGAACCAAATGGATGGAAGCCAATCGCATTTTTTTCTAAAAAACTTAATGATGCTCAGAAAAATTACAGCGTTTACGACCGTGAACTTTTGGGTATATATTTATCCATTAAACATTTTAAGCATTTACTTGAAGGTCGAGATTTCGATATTTATACTGATCATAAGCCGTTAACATTCGCTTTTAAGCAAAACAATGATAAAGCCTCCCAGACAACTAAGACACCTACAATATATCTCACAATTCTCTACTAATCTATACCATATCAGTGGTCGAAACAATGTGGTAGCAGACAGACTATCTAGAATTGAGAACATCGATTCACCTATTGTTGATTATGACTTGATAGCAGATGCACAAATTAATGATGATGAATTGCAAGAATTGAAATTACATTCCAAATCATTACATTTTAAAGAACACCAATTGCCATCAGGAAAGCTCTTGCATTGTAATACCTCTACTTCCAGTATCAGACCATTCATACCAAAAAATTTTCGAACGGCAATATTTAATATCATTCACAGTTTAGCTCATTCTGGAATTCGAACTACTGTAAAAGAAATAACTAAAAGATTCATTTGGCCAAATATGAAAAAGATGTTAAACAGTGGACTCAAACTTGTATCAACTGTCAGAAAAATAAAATAACTAAACATACCAAATCAGAATATTCACAATTTCAAGCACCAGATGAGAGATTTAGTGTCGTTCATATAGATTTAATTGGACCTTATTCACCTTCTAATGGATACACATACTGCTTGACGTGTATTGATCGGTTTACCTCTTGGATGGAAGTGGTACCGTTATCAAATATCACTGCAGAAAGTATAGCAAAAGCTTTTTATGAGCATTGGATTTCCCGATTTGGTGTACCTACTTGTGTTATTACTGACAGAGGCACTCAATTTATTTCAGAACTATTTCGAAGTTTAGCTGCGCTATGTGGTGTTAAAGTAAAAACCATACGTCTTCTTACCATCCTCAGAGTAATGGAAAAGTTGAACGTCTTCACCGTACCTTGAAAACAGCTATTAGATGTCATAACAACGTTCGTTGGACGGACACATTACCAACGGTTCTTATGGGTTTGCGAGCTGCTCTACATGAGGACTGTAAGTATACAATAGCTGAAATGGTTTATGGCAAAACTATTAAATTACCAGGCGAATTCTTTGAAGAATCCAGATTGCCAATATCTGATGATAATTTTGTAAGCAATCTCCGAAAACAGATGGCCGACTTAAAACCATACCAATCCAAAAACAAATGTCAACAAAAGATCTTCATTCCAAAAATTTGTACACATGCTCACATGTGTTTCTGCGAATTGACAGAGTTAAAAAACCTTTAGAACCCCCATATGAAGGACCCTATTTGGTATTGCAAAGATTCCCTAAAAACTTTCTTCTATCAATTAAAAATAAACAAGTTAATATTTCCGTGGATAGATTAAAACAGGCATATGTGTTACAACCTAATGAACATCTGAATCCAACGTCATCAAATGTTCATACATCTGTGCCGAGTGAGCAAACATTTATACCAAGTCAGCAAGTTGCACAACCAAATACAACAACACGTTGTGGAAGACAAGTAAAACTTCCTGTTCGTTTCAATGACATTATTGAATTTTCTTCAAAATTATAATTCGTCCATGTCCATTTTAAAAGTTAACTTGATTTATTGTATGTAAATTTTTATATGTAATTGTATTTGTAATTATTTTGTGCAATTTAAATTTGTATCAATGTGTATTTGTTCGCCATTATTTGTGTAGATATATTAATTCTTCTACCATTTTCAAAGTAACGTAACTTTGTTACTGGTAGGGGAGTGATGTAGCGACACCTATTGATGGAAAATGGAATACACATTGAACACTTCTACTTTCACTGTTAAAAAGGAATTTCCCCGCTAGAATGAAAATAGAACGTAGTTGCTATTACGTAGTTGGCTTTAGAAGAAATGGAATAAAGATGTAAATGTGAAAATTGATTATCGTCTTTTATTTTGCCGTCTGGATTTTAATAACACTACGCAACCTTTACAATACCGCCACAGTCTAAAGTGTTAGTTTTTCCAAATGCCACTCATGAAAGTGTTCGTTCCAAATTATGAAGGTTCAAAGGCGATATAGTGCAATAACATTCTGGATAATGTTGAATATTCTATATATCTGCCATTCCAATCTAGTGTGGCGAATGTCTTTAATAAAGGTAAAATAACCGATATTTTAAAATAATCCACGACAATATCGGCCTCTTTAACAAAGTCTTTAACCACACCATCTAATAATAATTAAAAGACTAGACCAACAAAGTAGATTGTACGTAGTGAAAAACCAAATAAATTTTTTCAATTTTCATAATGTTTTATTCTGAATTAGTTTTCTCACATTATTTGGTAAACATTCTCAACAACTGATCTAAAATTAGTCTTTGAGTGATTGTGGCATGAACATTACTTACATAAATGGGATGATTCTCTCCCCCCACCCCCTCCTACACGCACTCTTTAAAGCTCTTACTTTCGTTATCTCCTATTTCATACTAATTTATGCGGTGTAATGGAGGTATAAAAAAAAAAGCTATAAAATGATACAGTTCTTTTTATAAAATATAACATCGTTACAAAAAAAATGCTTAATATTGAATTGATTTTTCTAAATAACTCTTTATTGTGCATATCTCACACTCTTTCTACCATTCACAAATAAATTTATAGTTTAAAAAAATTAAAAAACACGCTTTTAGAGTTAATCAAACTAAAAACGTAAAAAATAATTGTTAATATAAGAATAAAATTACTGACGAGAAAATGAATGTCACTGTTCTAAAAGCGTGGAGTGCTCGATATCAATCGTTATAATTTTTCACTAGTTTCATTCCGAAATGCAGAGTTAGATTAAAAATGTCATACAAAGCACCCCACGCTTTTAGAACAGTGACATTCATTTTCTCGTCAGTAATTTTATTCTTATGTTAACAATTATTTTTTACGTTTTAGTTTGATTAACTCTAAAAGCGTGTTTTTTAAACTATCAATTTATTTTTTACTTTTTAGTTTGATTAACTCTAAAAGCGTGTTTTTTAGTGTTTTTAAATTATAATATTTAAATGAGGTCCCGGTACGGAGGACTGGTTCTTACAATAATTTAATTGTGAGTAAAAAAAAGGCTAAATGCGAATATGTCGAGCCAGCCAGGATTCGAACAGGAATCGCCTAATCAGGCGCCCGTTGTCCACGTAGGTTTGAATATCTGAAAGATGCCTGTAAATGTTTCTTTGCAGCTTATATAGTGTGTATGAGGAGAAGGAGATCTCCAGAGGAAAAATTAAGCGCCGACCAAGATGACTTTCTTTTTAAAAGGCTGTGTGTTTTAATCACTAATCCTGGCTATCCTAATCATGATGAGATAATAAACTTATCAAAATATTTTATTGTCGTCGGTCCTTGATAAGTCTACAACATTTAAATTAAATCGGATAGCTTAAAGTAGGAAAAAATCGTGCCCAAAGAGTCAGTTACATACATACAAACAAACATACAGGTGAAACTAATAAAAGCGTATTAAAAAAAATCTAGAAGTAAATTATTTTGATATTCAACTAACGTAAAATTCTAATGGAGAAAAAATATTAATTATTAATTTTATATTATTTTACATAAAATGATTACTTTCAAGAGCTATAGTTTTGGGATGATAGAATAAGATTAATAATAAATTTAAGCAAAATATTGGGCTATTTATAATGATAAATATTACGTTTTGATAAAAAAATGCAAGATACTGAAAACAGAACGGAAAAAGTTCGGTAAAATATTTCATTGAAAATTAATCTAACATTAAATAATTACACGGATTACTGTTATTTTTCTGTTTTTACTCTTTTTTTTTTTGTCCAAAGCAAATGTCAATATAAAATACTAAAGTAGAGTTTCTTTTCTAAGTTCATGTGCAAAATCGTAAATTCCAAAATACACAAAAGAAAGATTTTACTCACTGACATCAATAATGTGAAAATTAAGATTTTGATTGAAATGTTGAGAAAACTGCATGGCATTTGTGGAAGAGAAAAAAAAATTCCTTAATCTTTGATTAAAGGAGTTGTAATATAGGCGAAATAATAATACTGTGGTCTTATAAAAGCCGAAAAATTCTTGCAATCAGGATTAAGTTGAATTATTTCATTATACACTGAAGTGACAAAAGCCATGGGATACCTCTTAATATCGTGTCGGCCCTCCTTTTGCCCGGCGAAGTGCAGCAACTCGACGTGGCATACACTCAACAAGTCGTTGGAAGTCTTCTGCAGGAATATTGAGCCATGCTGTCTCGATAGACGTCCATAATTGTGAAAGCGTTGATGGTGCAGGATTTTGGGCACGAACAGACCTCTCGATGATGTCCCATAAATGCTCGATGGGATTCATGTCGGGCGATCTAGGTGGCCAGATCATTCGTTGGAATTGCCCAGAATGTTCTTCAAACCAATCGCGAACAGTTGTGGCCCGGTGACATGGCGCATTGTCATCCATAAAAATCCCATCGTTGTTTGGGTACATGAAGTCCATGAATGGCTGCAAGTGATCTCCAAGTAGCTGAACATAAGCATTTCCAGTCAATGTTCGGTCCAGTCGCACCAGAGGACCAAGTCCATACCATGAAAAAACAGCCTACACCATTACGGAGCCACCACCAGCTTGAACAGTGCCTTGCTGACAGTTTGGGTCCATGGCTTCGTGGGGTCTGCGCCACACTCGAACCCTACCATCAGCTCTTACCAACTGAAATCGTGACTCATCGGACCAGGCCACGGTTTTCCATTCATCTAGGGGCCGACCGATATGCTCACGTGCCCACGAGAGTCACTGCAAGCGATGTCGTTCTGTCAGTAAAGGCACTCGAGTCGGTCTTCTGCTGGAATAGCCCAAGAAAGCCAAATTTCTCCGCACAGTTCTAACAGACAAATCCCTTGTACGTCCCACATTGATTTCTGCGGTTATTTGACGCAGTGTTGCTTGTCTGTTAGAATTTACGATTCTTTGCAGACGTCGCCGGTCTCGGTCGTTAAGTGCAGGCGGTCGACCACTGCGCTGTCCATGGTGGGAGGTTATGCCTGAAATTTCATACTCTCGGCAATTTCACACTCTTGACACAGTGGATCTGGGAATGTTGAATTCCTAACGATTTCCGAAATGGCATGACCCATGCGTCTAGCTCCAACTAACATTCCGCGTTCAAAGTCCGTTAATTCCCGTCGTGCGGTCATCATCACGTCAAAAACCTCTTCTTCACATGAATAACTTGAACAGAAAATGAAAGCTCTGCGAAAGCACTGCGCATTTATACCTTTTCTACGCGATGCTACTGCCATCTGAAAATTTGCATATTGCTATCCCATGACTTTTGTCACTTCAGTGTATCTGTACACCAAGATGCTATATGGATTTATTATGAAAAAAAAAAAAAAAAAAAATTAGACCTCAAAATTAAAATCGATTGTTATTTTATGGAGAATATGAGACACCACAGTTTTAACTTAATAATATGCAAATTCCTAAAAATACACAATTCTACAATATGTGCAATTAATCTCAAATTTAAGATGGTTAAGGGATCAATGAGTGAAATAAAAAGATGAGTCAGATGAACATACATCAAAAAAATTATCTCAATGAAGAAATATGTTTTTATCGAACTAAAGAATTTACAAGAAATTTCATTTAAAATCATGTACTGCCGATTGGCTTTATTGTAAATAAAACACACCTTCATAAGTTCATTGAGAATTTGGAGACCACGGATTGACCAAGAAAATATTAAGAATCACATATATATATTGGTGAATATTAGGATGCTTCCATCAATGCAATGATGGAAACATTTAATTGCATTCAATAATCAATGAAATTAGTCCCAAACTGGCATTCTGCAAAGTGCAGAGAATTTTGATTTTTCTAGTTTAAATGAGGATATGTTCTGGAAATTCTTCCAAGTAGGAGTCATAACATCCTTTATAGGACTAGTTTTGACACTAAGACATTATGAAAGACTGTAATGGTATTCAGAACAAACCTACTGGTCTAGCCCAGAGTAAAGTGATGAATCATTATCAATCTACAATATTATCCAAGTGAGAATTTATAAGCAATGTGATGACAGAATTAATCCTGCTGAAATTCATGAATATCTTATTAATGTGTCATTATCATTAAGGACACTATAAATATAAATGCTTTTCGAAAATCTACAATTCATATAGGATGTACTGCTTCAAGTTAGTAGCACTACATAACTAGTAGAGATAATAAAAAAGCTATTATTCAACAAGATAATGAGTATCCACACACAATGAGCATGAGTTTGCGAGTTATTCCGATGTTTCCTTGGCTATTAAAATCTCTAAAAACACTATACAACCAAGCATGTGTAGGATACGCTTGCTCATTTTTGTTTCACCCAAAAAAATGAAAAAGAATGAATGTAGAATGATTGAAACAATGCTGCCATTTAAATCCCACAGCACTATCCCAATAATGTAATAGCTTGTATCATCGAAAGACTTATTTCTATTTTCATTGATCATATTGTATATTATCATGTACTGCATTATAATTGGTAATGGATTGTTTGTCTATTTTCAGCACATTCATTTTTCTCTGCATTTTTTATTAAGTCAGATTATATTATATCTTTCTAATTATTAATATAAATAGAGCTATAGAAGATTGAATCATCACCCTTAAAAAAAACAATTCACACATTTACCTAAGAAAGTAATTTAATTGAAAAAATATTGCGCAAAAAATTAAGCTTTGCTACGATAAAGCAGTTTTTTCTTTTCTAAATATTATTTTGCATCAAGCACAATAAAAGTATAGAACATATTTCATTGTTTTTAAATTGTTTCCCACATGCTGCATTTATGTGTATAATATTGTAAACTGTTCAAAGAGGACCTGATTGGCTAGCGCTTGGTACCACAGGTCTCAAGTTTGAGCCGGCAGTGCCATGGATGTTTGTAGTGGTTCGGAGTTCACTTTAAACTGTAGGTCCTGGTCTAAAATGATCTTGGAGCGTTGTGGATAATGACTTATTAAATAGGGAAAACAAACTGTTCCTATAGTGATTAGGGGATTATAGTCCTTGTTGATTCATATCCTTGGATTCAAACTGTTCAAAGATCCATATAAATATATGTTTTATCTTTTGAATCTATATGTTTGGCCAAACAAGTTTCATAATTTTGAGATTAAAATCATTTTTCAGTAATTAACAAAAAATTAGATAAATTTTAATTTAATAACCTCAGTAAATATATTCAAGTCAAAAATATAAAAAACTTATTTGCTTAGGCTTTTCGGATTTGTAAGTTAGCATTTAAAATATATATATATATATATGGAGTAAAAATTCTTTACACATTTACAACTAAAACATGGGAAAGAAGAATGTTTTACAAAACAAACTATCAAGTTTGAAGATTTCGGTTGGAAAAATGAAGGTCTTGCAAAAAATTATTTCAAATACATATTATTGGCAATTTATTTAATTGTTAAGAGTATAAAAAAGCTTTAAATAATATGGAAGTTATACTTCTTTCTAATGAATGATATATACAAAATAGTCTTATTAAGAAAAATAAAAATAAAAATTGTGACAGTTATTGAATCTCACACTGGACTTCACATTTAATTTTAATCCTATAATTCTATTTTTAAGAAATTCTAGAAAAAAGTAATTTAAAGGACTCAAGTTTGATGAATAAAGTCATTTTAATTTATACTCTATATTATTTTCAAATTTACATGAAAAAATACATAAGTAATTTATGTGATTTGCTTTCGTGCTGAAATTAAAAGCATAATCTTATATATAACTTAACATATTCAAACATAAGCTTTTTAATCTATTAATCCCTATGAAATATGCTACAATTTTTGTAATATTAAAAATAAATGGCTAATTAATTTTTTTTCCATATACAATACCAATCAATTCACTGAGAAGGTAGTTTTCAATTAAGTAGTTAGTGTAATTATATTGTTATGCATTTCATTGTTCTTTATTACATTTTTATGTATGTACATTGTCAATACTTTTATTTCATAGAGAAATTTAAATATGTAATAATTTATTTAAAAAGAATTATATGTATAAGTGTTGAAATATTTTGTGGGATACCCTAATCCCTTCTGATATAATTAAGTGAAATCTACAGAAAAATATTGATACAATAATACAATTTTCATCCATTCCCTTATAATTCATTTCAGATTATGTGTCCTATTAGGAAAAATTGTCCAGAAAAGAAATTTACCTCAAAAGTTTCATATTGTTTAACTCATTAATATAGATTTGCATTAATTATATAACAATATATTGAGGAGAGTGAAACACAGTACCCTACTCCAGTTTAATTTAAATTTTTTTTTTTTTAATTTGCTGCACAGAAAAAAAAAAAAAAAAAAAAGAGGGAGACAGAGAAAGGGAAAAAAAAACACTGAACATTTTTTTCTTAATTATAATAATATTTAATGTATATATGAAAAGTCCAACATTTTCCGAGCTTCCATGAAATGGACCGTTCACTAACGAGACAAAGGCGAAATGTTCGCTCTTTGGAGTACATTTATCTAATCTTAGTAAACATTTGGTTTGTAATTTTAAATTAACTTAACTTTATTATGTAATTAAGATAAACTTAGTTTTAAATTTATACATTAAAGAAGAAATGAGATTAAATAAGCAAAGAAGTTTGTTGAATATTATGTGTTTAGCATAAAACAATGAAGATTGAATTTTGATAAATATATTTGAAAGAACTTTCACATTTCTTCTAACATATTTAAGAGCAGGAAGAATATAATTGTTAAAAAATAAATTAGTTTTGCCCTAATTTTTTTACATAAACTATAAGTTTATATTGCCTTATGTTTTCAAGCATTAATCCTATATAATATATTGATATAATCCTAGGTAATATATATTTAATGCTTTTCTTTAGTATTTTGCCATGAACACAAAAATGGCAGATTTACTTAATGACTTGATTAGCCGCTATTAAAAACTTTTTCTGTATTTTCTTTTGATTTTTTTCCTAGCTTTTGAATAGTACTTTTCTGATGGTTTTAAGCACCGAAGTGTTTTGCAGAAGACAGTCTTTCATAAATATAAAATGTGCCCTGAAATTTTTAAACAGAAGTAAATTGATACAAAAATAAAATTATTGCTTATAAATTTATTATCATTAATTTAATTCCATTTATTATAACATTTATGATATATGCCATTGGGTATTATCGATAAGAAATAATGGCTTATAAATATGTATAAAGTCAATTAAATCCAGGTATGTGAAATAAGAAAAAAAGATCCTATCAATACTTTTTAAAAATGACTAATAAACTGAATTTAATTTGGAATATATATATATATAAATATACCTGTGATGTTAGTAACTTTGGAAGAGGGTTTCTTTTCAAGATAAGCTCTTTCTAATAAGGAGGTAAAATATAATTGAAAGTTTTTGCAAAATTCAATCTGACTTCAAGTAGTTTTAATATCAACTAGTCATAAAGAAAATTAAAAAACTCAAGTTGTTGACATTGGTTCAAATAATAATACTAATAAACATAAAATAAGGACATCTAAGAAGTTTATAAAATTATCAGACTATTATCAAAATTCTCTTCATTTTTAAACTAAACGGACTGAGATGAAGCAGTCATATCATTTTAAATAATTTCATTAAATAATATTAAAGTATTAATAACTGACTGAAGTGCAAGGCAAATAAACACCAAAAAATCGGTCCATAATACAAGATGTTTAATTATTTCAATTGCTTGGCATATATACATAGAGTTGTTTCAATTTTATATTATTAGTAAACCATACACACACTTCAACAAAACTAGATTAAATTATATCAATGTTTATCTATCAACATAATACAAAGAGGATTTAAACACTTTTAGTTCTAAAAAGTATTTATAAAGTTTAAACAAAAAATTCAAATAAAGCATTCATTTTACAAACAATACATAATATAAATTTAAATTTTTATAAACATATAAGTCAGTTTGAAAAACTTATCTTTTAAAAATATTGAAAACTGGCAAAATAAGATTTGAATTTTTAAAGAAGATAGATAAATATCTAATATTTTTGGCTTGCAGCAATCATTAAATAAAAGTAATGCAAAATAAATTATATTGATATGAAGTTTAGAATGATATACAATTAGAGAGTTAACAAATTAAAGCAATCAAAATAAGAAAAAAAATTAATTCAAATATTTTAACTAAGATTTGTAAGAAGGGCCATTACATCTGGTTTCAAAAAATTTGAACTTGAATCACTGAGACCATCAGACCACAAAAAATTTAATAACACAGCAGGCACAAGCTTTAACTCCAGTAAAGAGGCATCATCTGTTAGCTTGATACCACCTGGAAGTAAGAGGTGAAACTCTCTTTCAGGATTATACAAATTTTCAGCAACAAAGTTTTTTACAGAAGACAGTCTTTCATGAACATAAAATGTGCCCTGAAATTTAAAACAGAAATAAATTTATCATTAATCATAATATTTATGGTATATAACACTTAGATATTAAGTCTTGTGATATGCAGTTTTATTTTTAATATTTAAAACTTCCTTGGGCAATCTCTCTAAATTACACAATGTAACCATGGTTCCACCTGCGCAACCATGGTTCCTCCTACACACTGTAAGAGTGCCCCTTGAGTCGTACAGAAGAAATCATCAGTAGACAATCAGACTCTCACATGAGAGGGACGCATAGCGTAACTGGCGCTGAATGACAATTCCGAGAGTTAGTTGAATCCTTCCACTAAATATCTAATTGAATGTTCTTTAAATATACATGCTGTATGTTAAATATTGTTTATTGCAATTGTAGTACTTGTGCATCAAAAATAAATGCGTTATTGGACTTAGGACTCTATTTGTCCACACCCAATTGAAGCTGCACAAACAAACGATAACACATCTACTACAAATTGTGCTCAACATGGGTCATCCCATACTTGCATCCACTACAACAATGAATTCTAACAAGATTCCAAACATTCAATAACAGGATGTAATTATGAGAGTTTATAAACATTTACTTTTATTAATTAAATTCTCTTTATTAACATAAATAATAAAAAAAAAAATATTGAGAAATTAGGCTTTTTACTGGCAGAGTTTGAATATGACATCCTTAACTGTTTATTTGATACTTTTAGTCTCACTATAATTTCATTAACATGAGAAAGCAATTTATTTGTCTATAAATAGTTTCTTTTTAAGCATTAAATATTATTGAGTATTCATATTTTCTTTTTAAAATTCAATCTGGTTCATTTCTATTATTTTGTAGATTTCCAAGAAAATATTTTTTTTAAACATGGTTTAATTCTAAAACAAATACCATTAAATCAAAGCCAATATGATTGGGATTTCAATATCAAATTTTTTATTTTTAAAAAATATAGTCAAGATTTCACAACATTATACAGATTCCACTTACAGTTTCTAGAAGTTATATATCGATATACATACTACTTTGTAGTATCCTAAAATAAACCCCTGATTTTCTGTTTATCCAAAAATACAGCTAATTAAATTATATATATATTTTTAGACTGTATACTTTAAAAACAAGGCTTAATTTTAATGAGTGAATACGATATAATAAAAAAAAATGGAATTAATAAATATTTTTACATTTTGTGCAAAGGAATGGGTACATTATGAAGTTGCATTATTAACAAATTATGAATTTGATATCTATACAACACAGTTGATATTTTTTTAAATTTCAGATTAAGAAAATAAACTTTAATAACATTAAATATTTCAATGAAAATTTAATAAGGACGATTAATATAAAATTGTTATATTACAAGATTATATATAATTATTCATAATTTAATTCAATTCAAGCTCATGTACTAAATATGGAAAAACATATTTAATTCTTCCAAACTTCTGATATGTTAACAGGCACAAATATAGCTGACCAAAACAAAATTATTTTTAAAATCTTTTACTTTTTACATATATATTTTTTTTTAAGTTCAAATGAATAATGCTGTGAATATTTATTTTGAAAAACTTACTTGCAGAATATTATTATCTGGAAATCTAATTCTGATGAGTGCATATTTATACACATGAAGCTCCTTTATTTCATCCCTTTCTCTCATAGCTTTAGTACGAAGCTGTGTCATAAGTTCTACAGATTCAGTTCTAAAATAAAAAACAAAAGTTGAGATTTAAAGTTTTTTATTAACATGTTAGTCTTTGATAATGTTTCATTCAAAGAAAAGTTAAATGTAACATAAATGAATAGAAATAAAATATTTTTGATAAAAGAAAAGAAAAACTTCTCTGCATCTGGTTCTTTATATACTACAATAGAACCTCTTTAAGTTGAAAACCCACAACTCCAACTCAACTAAAATTTTTTTGTTCCTTTCCCTTCAAGCCCCAAAACCTCCATTACTCGAAATTTCAACCCTCCATAAGTCGAAATAATTAGTCAATCCCCACAAAGCCATTTTGGTATATATTTTCCCTCCATAACTATATATATATATATATATATATATATATATATATATGTAAAAATAAAAAATTGGACCTCTGTATCATGTCTCGAACATTAGCAATGTTTGATTTTATCTTTTGTTGTGGATTGCAAAAATATCAGAAGTGGTTTGGTTTTTACTTCAATACACATCTATTTTAATAACAGTATACGAATAATATTGTTAAAAAATTAGTGCTGTGAAACGTAAACTGAAAACTTTGACTCTTGCTGAAAAGTTTGAAGTGCTTGTAGCTGTGAATTGTCGAAAGAAAGATGTTGCTGGTAATTTGGCCTACCAATGAATACTCTGTCAACAATATAAAAGCAACAAAGACATCATGGAAAAAATTGAAAACGGTTAAGTTTGTCCTGTAAAAAAGACAAAGAATTGCAGAATTTCCGGCTTGAGGAGTGCTTACTTAAATGGTTTAAGCAAGAATTATTTTGATTTTTTATTGTAGTGCATAATATAATTTTTAAGTTGAAATAAACATGTTTACCTCTGTAATTTGAATTTTTATTTATTTTACCTCTATAACTAAAAATAAGTTAGAAAGAATCTAAACCTCTACAAATCGAATATTTCCTTACAAAATCCTCCATAAGTCAAAAAGCTCTATAACTCGAATTATTTGACGTCTGCCTTGAAGTTCAACTTACAGAGGTTCTACTGTACATTAATTATTTTTATATACCTCTAATATAGATTTTGAAATATTTTTTTTTGCAGTTAATAAAATAGATACAAATATCATGAAATATTACAACAATTTAATTCTAAATAAATTACATTAATCAGTCTGTAAACATACAAGCATTTCTTAACAGACGATAAGCCTGGCCTAAGTATACCTGTCACATCATAAACTTGTTTGATAAAACCTCTTTACATCTTTAACACCTCTCTCTTAACCTCTTAAACATCTTTTTTTCTTAATGCAGAAGTGATAATTTCTTATAAATTAATGACACTATCAATCATTAAAAACACAAATAGAAAAGTAATTTAATAAGTAATAAAACACACATGAAACTTACTTTTCATTGTGTTCTCTTTTAATTTCTTCGACAGACAAGTTGAAAAAATCCTCCGGTAAATTTATTTGAACAGCAGCTTCTGAAGGTCTCAACACTCTCAAATTTCTATCCAAACATGGAAGTATAGGTTCCGCACTCAAAACAGCTTCTTTTAACATTTGTAAATTTTCGAAATCGTCTAAATGGGACCCTTCAAAAACAAGATATTCTTCTCCATCAATATTTTGTTTAGAAAAGCCAGCTGCAGCTAAAAATTCAGAGGCCCCCTCCAGACCTATGATTCTTTCTTGAAAAACTTTGTTATTTAATCGAATCTTACGATATTTTTCCTCTTCAGGATTATCCAAAATATTAGTTAGATATCTTGCAAGTGTTTCAACTCCAATTTGAATCTAGAGAAAAAAATTTTATTGTTTAATATTTTTCTTGCATTAAAAATTTTATTATTAATATATAATAAAAAAAAAATGTCTCAAATTTTTAAGCAATATTGTTTGTATATTTAAGGATTGTTGTTTAAGAATGTCTTCAAGAAGAAAGAATTATAATTTTTTATGATAAATTAAAAAAAGAAAATATAAAATTAATAAATACCTTTTCTTTATTTTGATTAACAGTATGAATTATTAGGCATGCAGTAAGTCCTTGTTCTTGCTCTAATTGCTCATACAAGAACTCTCTAATTCTTTTTTTAATTTCTTTTTTAGGCAAAACTTCAGGACCAATTAAAGGACACTTAAAGTATACGCCAGAAACAGTTAAAGCAGGGCAGGCCTCTTGAACAACCTGTTAAGATATCAAAGCAGCAAATTTACATATTTTCCCACAATAAAATCACTGGCACATACTATCTGAGCAAATAGGATTTATAAATGCTATTTTATATTTTTATCAGTAGTTCTCAAATTGTGGGAACCAATCCTAAAAAAGAAGGAGTACATATTTTATTTAGATTTAACTAAGCAAAATAAAAATTCTTTAGAAGAACTTAAATAATCACAGGCTTAAATTTTATAAATTCTAACATAACTACCCTCTAAGGTATTGATAAATAATTCCTGATTTTTAAACAAAAACATTCCGTTTTAAAGACTCACCTTATACTACTTGATACTTTTTGTGCATTATTTTTCCTAAATAAAAACTTATACCTTTGTTTGTTATTTTTTTCCATTGGCTATTGTTAAAGCAAATAAAAATTAAACATTTATTAATAATGAAGAGATAATTATATATATATAATAAATTTTATTTTTAAAAACAAACTATCATTCCATAGATGACTTACTAATATTTAAACTTCCAAATATTTTGTCACATGAAATTAATTATTTATTACTTTGTATAATTTCATATCTATCTTTGTTATTAGCAAATAAATAATGATTATTTGGCAAGAGTATATTTTGAATATTTCAAAATAAATTGAGTTAAAAAGGAATGCTGCTATTCTTATCTTGTTAATACAACTACTATGACATTTTGGGATAAAAATAATTTAAAAGGGAAGCTAAATTCTTAGTTGTTAATAGGTGAGAATTTCTTCTTATTAAAAGAAACAGAAATTAGAAGTTTCAAAACCACTGTAGATCAAAAATATAACAAAAATAAATAAATGAAATAAAAATTAAATGCATGATAAGTAATAAGTAAACACACACACATGTATTTACTTATTTTCCAGGAATAAATATATTAAAAAAACTCTTTTAAATTAAATATTAAAGAGCTATGATTGATTTTCTAATTATTTACCTATTGATAAATTATAGTCTTATGCTACACAACGGAAGAAAAATTTTATTTTAAGTATAATTAAAAAAAAAAAAAAATTACTATATCTTTCTTTGAAGCAGTAGCGATTTGCTGGTTCTTTAATGCATTTTCCAATTCCATTTCTTTTTTAGCCTGTGCTCTAAGGGCTTGAGCAGACCTAAACAATTATGAAGAATTTAAATGTAATAAATAAAAACTAATTAGCACAATCTATTCAAAAATAAAATAATTAAACTCTCAAAAATTTAAGGTGACAGTTCTTTATTAAAAACGTTTTAAATACTACTGTAATATCTTGCCAATAATTTATGTATTATACAGTAAAAAAAACTTCAAAATTTTGCATTGTGGATTTTCGAAGGAGAGAAGGTTAATTTTTTTTTTTTTTTTAATTTCATTAAAATCAATTCTTATTAAACTGTTTCCCCAGCAACAAAAATTAATAAACTTTATGTGGAGAAAGATAAAAATATTTTTTAAACATAAAGCAACATAACAGTTTTGGAAGAAAGATGGAAGAAAGCAAAGCTTTTTATAAAACTAAACAAGCTGTGACATGCTTCATGCATCAGATGTTTGTCAGCAGATGAAATAGACTTTTGGTATTAAGTTATAGATAAGAAATAAAAATGCATTATACGAAGTAAAATAAAAAATTGTGATGCTGATAAAATATTTTATCTTTCTAGCAAATTTTAAAGATCATAAATCGTCAGAAAAATGCTGTTTCTTTTGCTTTCCCCCTAGTTCACAATTGTGTATCTTTTTTTCTAGTTTCCGCTATCTTAAATATATAACAAAATTTTTATATACAATTATGTCATCAAAAATGTTCTTTAAAAGTAAAAATGTTTTATTAGTATGCCATATGCATAAAATAGAATTTGATTTTTACATGCTATGTTAAAAAACAGTTGAGAATCTCCTGAGGATAACATAAGATCTTTTATTTTTTCATGTTGAAAATTATATCTTCAATTAATTATGGTAATTAATATAAAAGCACTTGTGTGATATAGAAAATTATTTTTCAGAATGAAATTTTTTTTTTTTCGAGATGGAATATTCCATATGTAATCAAATCCTTATTTCTTGAAAAAAATTAATAAAAAATTGTGATATAACAATGAAATCTGATGAATATATTTCTTTTGTGAGAAATTTTATAAAACAATAATATGAATTGGAGGGGTTCTGTTTTATATATCCAAATTAGATGAACTAATATTCAATACTTAAAACATTATGTAACAAGTAAGAAATTTTAGATGTAAAAAACAAAAATTCAATATTTCAATTACTACTAAGATATTTCCAAACATTTAAGGACACAATATATGAATGCATAAGTTCTTAATAACAAAAGTGTTAATCTACTTGATTTTGATTACAGAGAGGTAAGTGAAAGTGTATATATAAATACCTCAGTTTTTTAAAATTATATTCAGTATATATGAAATTAGTTACAAACAATTCATAAGCTAAAAATTCTAAATAAAATTATGTTTTAAGAACATACTTTTTAATCTGGATAAATAATATGAAAATACAACTAACCAATTAACATTAGTTTGTCTCTGTTCAATACGAGCTAATGCTGCGGCTCCAGCTCGTTGTACTCCTTCTGAAGGTTGATGACGTGATGGTTGGGTTGTGATTGGTAAAGAGTGGCTGTGATTTCTTGAAGTGTTAGGAGATTCATTTAACTTGCGTCCCGGTCCTGCCCCTTTAAACGTCAAATCAGCTTTCTTTTTCTTAAAGAAATCTCGAATTGCACTCATTTTTATTTAAATGTTCAATTTATATCCTTGGTGTATGTTCTTTAGGAAGTTTTAACTCAGTGGCTTCACGCTTTAAATCTTCAAGACTTTTGCTGGATGCTGAAAATGATTCAAGATATATATAATGTTTCTGAAATGTGCACATTTTGAGCTTTTAATTTAGATATTAATCCTCATTTTTGCCAGTATATACATAAAAAAATAATTTGAGACATAAGTCATTAGAGAATAACTACAGAAAAATATATATCATACCACTAAATAAGATATAGATTCTAATACATACATTAAACTATTAACAAATAAAAATATTTTACTTAATAAATATTAACAAAACTATGTTGCTATATATTAGTATTATATATTCAAAGGAATAACAAAATAAAATTAAAAAAAAAAAAAAAATCGCATTATGCCAATATATACTATTTAATAAAAATATATACTAATTTACTACTAATTTTTGAAGGAAAAAGCTGAATAGAAATAATGAGATGAAAATCCTTTAAAATAAGCAGTCTTTAAGCTTTTTCATATGTTTAAGCTTTTTCACATCTTGCAAATCAAAATCTTTTAATGCAAGGATAAAATATTATTTTACTTTAAATTTTACAGATCACAAGTTTATTTAAATTTTAAAACACAAAAAACTGTTCTTTAATTCTACATTACCTACAATTTTCAAAATTGATTTAATTGTGTGAGTAATTAATTGAGTGATTTTGAGTAATTTACTTCAAAATTTGATTTCGATTTTCTTTCCATGTGAATGTTTATCAAAACATATAGCAAATTTAATGAAAACTATGCTCTCAAAATTTAATTCAAATCTGTCACTGAAGTTTTTTTTTAAATTTAACCAGCAAATGTGCATTATTCAAATTAATAATAATAAAAATAAAATCCATACTCAAATTTTCTTATTGTTTTTAAGATGCTGTTCAAATGCATATAAAATTACAAGATAATAAAAAAAACGCATTTTTAAATAGAAAATAAAAATGAAAACACACCTGGTTTCATAAATCTTTCAGTTATTTTATCCCCATACTTTCCCCACGATATCCAAATAAAAACTAAATTTACACACAGGATTGCAACAGAGATACGTAAAATTTTCAACTGAAACTCATCAATTGTATTAAAAGTCGATAAAGTGGAAAAATAAAATTCAATAACTTCAGCAGGAAGTAATGAATAAAGATATTCTATCACTCCAGAAGGAGTGATTTCATAAGAAAATAAATCAAATGATGACATTACACAATAATGAAAATTTTCTTCTTAAAAATTGGCTACCAATCATTGCTTATAAAGAGGATATTTCCCTTAGATAACATCAAAAATCGAAAGGCTAAAAAAAGAAATTACATTTTAAAATTTTTATCAGTTTAATCCTATCTTAAAAATTCAATTATTTACTTGACAAATTCGAAGAGAAACTTGGTTGCGCATCAGTGTTGCCAAATATGAAGATTAAAAA
>BPLR01019655.1:0-23564 GCA_021605095.1 Caerostris extrusa | reverse complement strand
GTTACGTATTGCTGGAATGATTTTGCTATGGCAACGAGAAAGATGGCTTGCACGATAGCTTAGTTAGGTGACGTAATTGTATCAGAATTTACAATAAAAAGCCTGAGGAGGTTGTTGAAAATAGACTATAATTTTTGTTTTTAATTTAGTTAACCTTTAAAACTAGACACATTTGAGATAGTATATTCAGGAACATAAAAAAAAATTACCTTAACATAGGAAATGACTAAAGGACTTCATGTTTTATTTTTTGGAGTAAATAATTTTTAAATTTGTTCTATTACTGTGTTCTGGCTAAATTCCATATTATTACAATGAAGGGTTACATATAATACTCCCACAACAGCCAATTTAAAAATTATAAAAGCTTTTGGAAATATAGTAGTGAGCTAGACAGAGATACGATGTAAAAGAAACAAAAAGGGTTGAATAAGTCTGCTTCGTTTAAAACACTGAATAAAATAAATTTCGGTTAAGGTTCCTTCTTACCGAGGCATAAAGCTTTGATGCTTCCTCTTATTTTTCGACCCGTTCACACCGAAGCGTCAGAAAATCGCTTTACGCCTAGTGAAGTTCAGTTATTCTACTAGATGGCAGTTTGGAATGTTTACTTTCCAGATATACAAAAGGCGCAAATCACTTCTTATTTGGCTCCCTTTCGATTCATGATTCGAACAGCCTAAGCTGAGATTTAGATTATTAAAAATGGATCTTACAGATTTCCCTTATATAAATAAAAAAAGTTTTTCATTTACTAATTTAAATTTCTCTTATGTTACCTTGCTATTTTTTTTTGTTTTTGTTTTTTAAGACCCTTGAAATTCTTGTTTGTGCTTCTAAATATGTAATCTTATTTCGTTATTAGATTTTAGCTTTATATAAGAATCAAAAATATCAATTTATATCCAAATTTTTTTGTTTAAATTATTTTTTTTTAAATATTATGAAATATTATGGTCCAGATTTAATTAATTATTATATATATTAGTCCATTATTTTCTTCAGATTCCCCCCTTTCCATTCCATTTATGCCAAGGCATTTGTAAAGAAAAGAAATGAATGTATTATTTTTACAACAAAATGGAAATAAAAAATTATATGGATAACAAATGTTTGCTAGACAATTTATGTAATAAACTTAAAATGCATAAAAATACTTTATGTTCTTGTAAGTTTGAAATTTTTAAGATAAATTTGATAAGAAAATTAAATTGAATTTAATAGGATTAATATTTTTAATCAAATTGATAAGATAAAAATAAAATGTTCATTCTTATCAACGAGCTAAATTTGATTTCATTTTCATAAAAGAAAATTTTAGTTAAACTCCATTAAAATAATTTAAATATTTAATATGAATATTTTTAAAAAAAATGTGGAGATAGAATAATATTTCTTCGGTTTAATTTTAAATTTATATTATAAATTAATTTTATTAGGATAATTACTTCTATGGACATATTGTAATACTTTTCAATAAACATCTAAAAGTTTTGCTTTTAATTGTTGTTTATTAATATTGATATATGTATCCAGCGGAATAAATATGAAATTCCTTCATATTAAAAATATTTTTCCTTTATTAAATAAACAAAAATATGCATTGACATTTTACAAATTTAATTGTTTTAATTATTAACAAAATTTTTAAAAATTTTCCATTTTCAAAATAAAATTCTTTTTATTAAATGAGTATGTTTTCAAAACAATACAATATTTATTCATACTTATATATTTGTACTTAGAATTAAATATAAAAACTTTTATGTCAGAATATCCTTATTCATTTTGTTTATAATATTTGTAATTTTCCATGGCTTCATATTTCTGGCAGCACGTATTTCCTTATGAACCCCATAACAAACTCCATAAGATGTGCAAACCTCATCCATTTCATTGGTACTACATACTTTCTCCAAGAATCTATTATATTCTTCTCTTCTTCCGTCATAACATTATTTTTATGCTTTATATTACTTAAATCACATAGTGAGGGATATATTTTTTTGCTTTTATTTATATTTAGTAAGATTTCATCAAAAGGCTGCAGAGACATTTCACAGAGAATGGAAAGTTGTACAGCTACCAAAAAAGACGAGTCGTAAGAAAACAGCGGTAAAATCTATTCGATTCTGGTTCAATCAAGTCACATGAAGCTTCAAGCATTTGAGAGTTGAAAGCTGAGAAACTCAGCATATTAAACAGGAATTTAACAGACGAACGTGGTGAGGCTCGTGATTGGTCAATGCTTCACGCCTCTGTGTGAAAATATGCTGATATCTTTTGTTGGTAATGGACCGATAAAGTCTGCATTATATGTGCTTAAAGGCACATCTCCTTTCGGAATAGGATTCAAATACCGTTCCTCTGAACCATTATTTGTTGGACAATATGCAAGATATGCAAGTGCCTGTGATCGCCTCGAAGCAACATGTCCAAATTCGGAATAAAAATTCCTGTTTTACGACTTTTTTCTGTATTGGCAACTCAAATAATGACCTTTCATGCTCTCATTTGATTCATTCTGCTCTCATGTCTCTTTGTGCAACAATAAGTTGAGGACCACACCAAATTTATAAAGAATGTCATTTCTAACTAAATATTCTCGTGATTCATAACTGTTAAGAAGTGCTTTCAATGTGTAAATGTTTTCATTCTCCAAATGAAACTTTCCTTAGTCTAGCCGTCAGATTATCAGTTACTATCATCATTATCGGGTATCTGCTTAAGGTATCTACATGTTTCATTCTCTCACCTGGTCTCTGTGTTACTTCGTAATCGAACTCTTCTATTAGTAAGGAACTTATCTCGTGATGAGGGTGACAATATGCCTTTTTTTCTAGAATGATGAGCTATAGTAGCAATCGGTGACAATTTTAATCTTGTTACCCATAAAAAAAATACGAAATTTTTCAGATCCTCCACGTTGGCGACAATCTCTGACTCATAGCTACTGTACTTCTCCCTCGGCTCAATTTGTATTTTTCGACGTATAATGGATAGGATATAATTTTCCATCTTCCGCCTCTTCAAATAATACAGAATCAGAATCATACTTGTTTGCATCCATGTGCAACTCTGCTGTCCTTTTTATTATTTGAAAATGCACAAAAATGTGGCTTCTCGATAGCTAGCCATTAAATTTCTCGAATGTTTCTTTTTCTTATCTTGACCAATTGTGAATGGGAAAATCTTCCTTTAACTGAAAGGGTTTGGTTTTTAAAGTATTTGGGAATAACTTGTCAGTCCTAGGAAACTTTTGACATGTTTTACATTCGTTGATACTGAAACTTCTGAACTGCGAGTGTTTTTGCAGAAGATGGACGAATATTTCCATTGTTCAGCTACAATGGAAATATAAATTATAAAAAGTCGGTTTTTTTTTTCAGGAAATGGAATTTTTTAAACTTTATTTCTAGCACGTTTTGGATGCCACTCCATGTACAAATTTAAGTTTCTAAAACCTTCCATTTCACCTACAGATGGAATTATTAAATCACCTATATAAATTATCACAATACCTTTGTCATAAATCTACAAAAATACTGTAAAATGTATTGTAAAAATGGGGAATGTTGGTTTGAGATATTTAAAGAGGATCAATGACGTTCATATGTTGGGAGAGCGAATTAATTTAATTTTAAGGATTAAATATTTTTATTATGTACATTGAATATGCATAGTTTTTGACACACTAAATACTCTACTGGCCATTAAAATGTACACCAGGAAGAAATGTAGTTAACAAAATGATATTTATTCGACAAATACATTATACTGTAAATAACAAGTGATTAAAAAATTTCAAGAAATTTGGGTTCATAGATCCTGAGAAATCAGTATCCAGAATAACCACCTCTGCCAGTGAGAAGGGGAGGGCTGAAATTGTTTGCTTGAAATTCACTTTCTAGAGGTGAAGTTGAATGAATCCATTGCATGGGATTATTGTTGTGATTCCGGTGTAGTGTAAGAGACACATGTCTCGTCATTAGTGATGCAATTTGACTTACGAACTGAATCTCTTCGACACTGTATCTTTCGAGGAAAGTTAAAGCACTAGCTAAATGATGGGCTTTATAAAATCCGATAGACAAAAGAAATAACAACCGACTGTGAGCAAAGCTTCCGATAATATAAGCGTTCAGTTACATTTTTTTAAACTTAAGGAAAAACATTAGATAATGATAAAATTGTAGAGCGTCAGTTCCTTAGAAGTGTTTCATAAGCTTTCTGCAAAGCCGCCGTCAATGACGAAAGTTCACCCATTTCATTCCTCATCTTACATGTATGGCTATCCTTAAATACTCTGCACCCGTTTCCTGCATTCAATTCAAAATCTACAGTTGAGTTTTGATCGTTTTCCGTATCTTGCATTGAAGAAACGAATGACAAAGGGCATTTCGCAATCGTCTGAGGAAATTTTAAACGAGCATAAATAAACGTGGACGCCAGTGAATGCTTCCGAAATAGCACCCGTACATGAAGATACTTTAGAGAGCGATCGGCGATCGCCGCGCTGCAGAGGGTACATTTTTAAACAGCCCTTACTTAAAAACATAAAATATAAATAGAAATTAAGATATTGCATATAATACATAAATTATTGAAAATTAAATTGTTAAAAAAAATTTCATTAACACTATTTTATTATTTAAAAAAATTAAACTATTAGAAATTAAGTGCAGTTCGTGCAGTTCCTATTGTGCGAAAAGGCAAACCTCCTGTTTAAACTGATGATTCGATTATTCGTTAGGATCTTACATGGGCGGAACAAAACAATTTTGAAAGGATGAAAGTTATAATATATAGTGTGGAATCTTTCCATCTAATTTTTCTTTTGATATTGTGTAAATTAAAATTTTAACTATCAAAAATTAATATAATTTTTATTGTAATTAAAACAACTTCGAAAATATTTTTCTCAGCTGTAAAGTCTGCTGAAATTCCGTACTCTTTGGCCTCTTGCATATTTTCCGTAAAATCTGTTCTCGAACTCTACTTTGTCATTGCCATTTGTTGCAGGTGGAAAATGTTCGATTGTTATTCTGGCAGAGTACGATCTATCAATTGTTGATATTAATATGTGCTGAGGGTATTACGAGGTATCATTTGCTGGCATGCAGTCAATATGAAAATACCTAAAATTATTATATAAATGCTAAATGTAGAAGAAAACTGTGAATAGCTCATGGTGAGGATTGAATCATTTAATCAACATGTTCGATGAACAAATGCATCACTATATTCAAAAATTTTAATCCATTTAATGGCTTAAAATTTGTCATCAGATTTATATGTTTTCTCTGTATACAAAAATAAATAAATGGGAAATATAATTTTGCCTTGGTAGTCTGGAAGAAGGCAAAATACTACAGTAATAACAATCGTTTGTTAGTGGCAGTGGTGCAGAAAAGTGAGTGCGGTGGCAGGAGGGAGGTTATTTTTATATAAGTAAGTTTGCATTTAATATTAATATTTAATATTATGTTTATTTAATTTTTATTTCTAGATTTTTAATATCACTAAGCCTAAAATATTTTCTATAATCCTTTACGATCTGGATGTAATGTATCATTTAGCATTTAATTAGCTAATATTTAATTTATTAATTTGTTGCTTGTATATTTTTAAAAATAAGAATGTTAATCTCATTGAGCCAAATGCATTATAATTGTATTTTATTTGTGTATTTAATTATTAGAGGCATCACTTTTTGATATATTTCATGGTTTTAGCGTGGTTAAAGAAACTGAATGATTGAAATTTTTTAAAAATTGTTATGTAAATTAATTCTAAATAAAAATGTAATGAAATAGTGCCTATTTAATTGTTTATGCAAGTGCTTAATTTCTGTGTCAATTTAAGGGTATTCAATTTTTAATAATAGAATTTTAAATTTAATTACATTGTATAATTTTAAGGTAATAATTTTGGGATTTGAGGCATGTCCACCACCTAAAGTTTTTAATATTAGAATTTGAAAATGAACGAATTATCAGCATTCAAGTTGCAGATTCAGAACCATCGATTATTGAACTATCGAAGTTCACTGAGTATTCTTTACCTCTGAAGTTTTTCTTGGAAGCAATTGCAAAAACCGCAAAACGGTTGTAGGAGAGGGGTGTGGGGAGGGAGAAAAATCGTCAATAAAACAGGCAGAACCAAAAACTGCATAACATAGTCAAACAATTTACATAGGATTCAACAATCTCTAATTGCAGCAAATTGCTAGGGGGATGGTGGGACCATTTTAGATTTATTGTGTGGTATATGGGATAAGGGCTGTTTTCTCTCTTTGTTTTTGAACTGTGCTGGTAATCATGTAAACAACTGGCCCTGTGACTCATTGTGTCTCCCCCTCAAATGTATTATAGCTTCGAGTTATTCTGTGCGAAAAGGTAATATTTTTAGTTCGAACATCATAATGATATAATTGGCGTGAAACATTTTTAAGCAGTGGCGGGGGTACGTATTTTCCGCTCTGCACTAAAACCATAAAGAAAACAACGTTTACTTAAGATAGTTTGCTGACTGATATTAAACATGCAAAATTTTTTAGTATCATCTTTGACAGCAAGCCCGACATCTCGCACATAGCTGAGATGAGTGAAATTATTCATTACGCTCACACAGAGAAAAAAAAATGTAAATAAAGGATTAATTTCTAATTTTCTTTCAGCTAACTGGGAAGAAAGTCATTGATAAAAATGGAAACTATTTTTAAGGTTATTCAACAGGATGATCCGGATATAACAATGTGCAGAGGACAAGAATATAACAATATTTCTAAAAACGAATGGAGTGAATTCAAGAGTTCAACAAGGATTTTACAACTTAATCCTAAAGCATTGTTTTGTATTCTCTAAATATCAATTGAGTTTACTCTTTTTGCAACAGTTCTATTATCTTTGACTTTTTTTGTAGACCTTAGAAAGTTTGTGCATATTTTTCCAGATGGACGATGTTGACAAATGTTGAAGTTACATTAAGCGACTTTCAGAAACTAAACGGAGTGCTAAATAAGAAGCTATTAAACCTGTGTTTATTTTCTTCAAGAAGAATGTTGAGGCAATTGAGGAACTGTGTGATGCTTCGGAAACGATCGAAACCAGAGGAACAGCTCAAGCTCTGTTGCCTGCAATGTGCAACCTCTCTTTTTATGTTTATGGAATAATGTCTTAGAAAAAGTCAACCACGTTCAAAAAACATTTGCAGATTCTTGGGATTAGCTTTGAGAATACTGTTATGAAGAGGAGAATCCAAAAAATTCTTACACGACAAAAGAAATGACCTTGATAAGGAAGCACTGTAATTGGCAAAAGAAACATGTGAACAGATGAACATTCCTGAAGTAAAAAGAACTGTCTGGAGGAAGACAATTATGTCCGGAGGAAATGTTGCATGGAAGGCATGGAATGTATATCAGATCGGTTTGCTGTCTTAGAGCCTAGCAATCTTATATTGAAACTACGGAAACTAGTTTGTAGAAAGTTTGGTTGAAAATTACATTGAAATTCTTGCAGAGGGTATCTTTATAGAAATTCCACACCAAAAATATTTCTAAAAGCCTCCAAAGTTTTCCAAAAAGAGGAGTCTCTTGGATAGACTTCCTTAATATTCTTAGAATCTGAGGTTGAATTTGAACTTTTCAACTCTGTTCCTAATTTCACTTTAGAATTAAGTGAAATTAGAATAAGTGATTTTCTTAACTTTATGCATTTCTATTTCATTATGCGAGAGAAGTTTTCAAACTCAAACTAATTAAGAATTATCTCAGATCCACTATGAACCAAGCACGACTCTCTTGCTTAGCCATTTTGTTAATTGAAATTGTGCAGCTGAAGGTATCGATTTTGATGACGTAATTTCAAAATTTGCAGAACAAATATTTATAATGAAGACATTTTAAATATCATGTTAAAGTACTGTTTGTTAGACCAGAGTTTAGTGATTGAAACTTGCAAACAATTAAGTTTTTAAATTGTATTATAATAGTTATAAAGTTATACACTAGATACTATCATTGTGAAAAAGATCTTATATTGTACATTAAGTTGACTTATTACTAAAAAGGCATTTTACCTTTATTCATAAAAAATTGTTTACGAAATAATTAACATTATGCCTTCTTTATTTAAACAATTGAATACAAAATTACTTTCTCAATAAATTTCATCTTATGTTTTAGTGGCATGAAGGCGACAAGTTTAAATATCTAATTTTGCATGTTATACAACTTTGGCTCAAACGTAAAATTCCATATATTCTGATGTAAATTACATTTCATTGAAATTTTTTTTTTTTTATACTAACAATATATATATAAATAATTTTTTACTGGTTTCTGGAACTTAAAGAAAAAAATTATGCATTTTATTTTACAAAGCAATTCTCAAAGTTGACTATTTTTTAACATGATTTTGCATGAAATTTTGTTAAACATGATTTTAAATTTTAATTCCATAAAATTCAGAAGATTAAGATTAATATTCTTCAGGAAGAATTATTTTTATAAAATTATTATTAATTATTATATAGTTTTTAATGAAGCATTTATTATTAAAATTATTTAAATAATAGCTTATATTTATTTATATTCATTGAATAGTTTTTAATAAACTACATGAATTCGGTACAGAAATACTAAATCATGTGGCAAAACTAATTCAAGTCTAAATATCGAAAACGACGTTTCAAATGAGAGGGCCTAAATGGCCGAGTGGCTAGCGCTCTGTACCACAGGTTTCGGGTTCGAGTCCCGGCTGTACCATGGATGTTTGTAGTGGTTCGGAATCCACTTTAAACCGTAGGCCCCGGTCTAATATGATCGTAGAGCGTTGTGGGGGCATTGTTACTCCGCGTCCGTGGCTTATCTTCAAGTTACACGCGCCCCCTGGGTAATATAAAGTGAATAACGTCTATGCAGCTCTTGCCTTAAGGCATCCAAGACCAAGCTTTCTAAGTGTTTGCCAGCTGCATTAGAAAGAAAAAAAAAACGTTTCAAATGATAGAATTGTTGTGTTATGAATCAACATGCGCGCTGTTACTGATGTTTTGAAATTGTGTCGAAATAGCATTTAGTGAATACAATATTTTGTTCTTTTGGTTCAACTTTCGAGATAAAACAAATTTTATAATAAAAAGAATTAAATTTTTTTTTAGTAATAACAATATTATAGCTCTGAAATTGTGATGTCACATCCGAGTGGATGATGACACTAAGCGAAATATATAAAATATTTTGTTCCTTAGGTCTACCTTTTGAGATAAACCATATTTTATTGCATTTATTGTAACAGAATGAATTTCAAAATATTTTTATTTTCTTATTAAAATAAAATAAAATATTTTTATTTCCCCCTAGGAAGTTAACTGCTAGCCTATGAATTTATTCTTTACTTTCACTGTTTGGCATTGTTCCAACCGTACAATGTTTGCAATTTGTGAACAAGAAAGAAGTGTTCTTTTACATGCATTATAGTATCATAACAATTCATTTTTAAAGGTAAGAAAAAAAGTTTCATATGTGATGAGTTTTATTTATGTTTTCTTTCCGGAAATTTATCTAAGTTGTCAATTATTTTCACATTAATTAGTATTAATTCAACAATTTATGAACGTTGTGATTTGAAAAATTTTATGTATCGTGTAAATATACTGTCTAATCTAGTGCTTTATTAATTTTCTTTCTCATCAAATGATTTTATCATTTTTAGGGAAATCTTTACTAGAAAGAAAATAAAAAGAATCCTGTAAATTTTAGAAAAATAGGTATTATTTAAATTGTGTGTCGATTCATGCAATATCATAAAATATAATATCAAATATCATAAATATCCAATTATTACAATAACTATAAAAATATTTCCAAATTTGCGTTGAAATTAACAAATTTTAGCGTTTACATAATATATATTAAAATTACTCACAATTTGAATAATTTTAAATGAGCAGGGACTATATCATACATACAATTCCGGGATAATTAGTGCTTAACTTTTTTTTTTTTTTTTTAAATATAAATGCAGTAAAGATTGGAGGGAAACACATTCAAGTAATGGAATGTTTATTTTGCTGTTAGAAAACTACAAACAAAATCATAATATGGGTATAAATACATATTATCTGGTGGTACAGTATGAAACATTTCACTTTAATAGCAAAGAAAATCTTGCATTTCTTTTAAAATCGATGTAACTTAAATTCAATAATTATTTCATTACATACTGTGAATGGATCAACACCTTTAAAAAAGTTATATGCATTTTTTTTCCTATTAAATTTATATGAATATGTACTTGTTTTAACTTTTTCTATATAAATTGGATCTAAATTGAATGAATGTATAGCATAATAATTTAATTCTAGCCTGGCAATGTATATGTTTCTTGAAACAATAATGACATCTAATGAAATATCTTTTTATATTAGATAACGGTTGCATTCATAAAACTTTAAATTGGTCATTTGATAAGCCTTTCCAATTTTATCCAAATAGCTGTGCTGCTTAGTCTAGCACTTTCTTTAAAATATTGCCTTTTGTATTTAAAATAAAAATAATACTTCCTTAAATACATTATTTTTAATATGTATACAATAACTTTTAATTTTAATAACAAAGCTTTATGTCAATGTTGAGTTACTATTTGTTAACTTTATTAATCCTTTAGTAACTGTTATTTAAAACATATTTATTTTAAAAGTAGGTTTCTTTCATGCTCTTACTTATTATGAAAACATTTTATGCATTTTTATATTTAATTTCCTTTACTTATTATATATCTACAAGTTAATATGAAAAAAATTTATACTGAGTATGAAAATTTTGTTTTCAAGAAGGACAAATAATAAATAATCACTGATTTGAAATATATCTTTAAAAATATATATATTCCGTCTTTCTTTTACCTGTGACAAAGTAATTTAATTTCAGATTCTTAATTATATTACTTTCTGAATATTTTGTACTCTTAAAATAAGATTTGTTTTGATTTCTGCCTATAAATTATTACATTTTTAATCTTTATGATCCATTTTTCTCTGGAAACAGGTGTGTAATATCTACAATTATATTTAAAAACTTCACCTCTTATAAATATATTATACTATTAAAATTTATAGAAAATTTAAGATTCTTTAAAAATTTCAGTGAGCCATGATAAATAAGTTGTAATTATAGTAAATTATAATATTAAATGTGAATTAATTTTTTCTATTTAACATTGAATTTTCTAATTTTTAAAAATTATTTCTTTTACATGAATAACAAAATATAAATATATTTTGCTTCTTAAACATTCATACTTTAAAACAAATGTAATTAGGTAACAAGAATTGTATTTAGGAGAAAATATTATGTAAAAAAATTAAAAAATAAACTAAATATAGGCTAAATTTTTAAACAGTGCTGATGAATTATGAAAATAAAAACAGTTTAAAGACTTAATTTAAATGATAAATTTTCATTGCTAATTCATTATTTTATTGCCAATATATTAATTTAAAATATTATATAAAATTTTTAGTGTAAAATATAATCATTAGTACTTTACTTATTAGTATTAGTTTTCATTATATAGCTGAATTTTAAACTGATCAATTATTCAATCTAGCACAATCTAATTTGTAATATCAGTTTAATATGACTCTGAATTTAAATTATTTTTATGCTTATGATAATATGCATAAATGCGGTAAATTAACACAACCATAAATGCACTAAAATCACAGAAAAACTAGTTCTAACAAATAGAATAATAAACACACCACAATTTGTAAATAAAGATTTATTATGAATTATATCAATCTTGTATGATTTAATCATGGGAGGAAAAAAAGTTTTTAAATTTTCATAGAGAATAAGTAGAAATCTGCAATGTCATAGAAAATAGAACTTACAATGGCAAAGTCTCTGGGTATAGTTTCCTATAGTGCTTCTATATCTAATATGTAAGAAATCTTTTTTTTTTTTTTTTTCAATGTTAGATTCTTAAATTTCATCTTCCCTTATTGTAACATCTAAGAAATTACACTTCCATTTGTTCCATTAACAGCCACATCTGTAAAATCTTAAATCTTGCCTTCAGTAGCAACTTGTGAGAGTAAGTTCTAGTTAACTTGAATTTCTTAGATTTCATACTCCAAAGCAAAGGCATGGATATTTGTTAGTGGTTTGGAATCCACATTAAACTGTAGGTCCCGGTCTGTTTAACTCTCGTGTGCACAAGATGATCGTAGAGCGACAAACTAAACCAAAAAAACAAAGCAAAGGCACAGTATCTACTAGCACTGAAATAAAATAATCTCTAAACCTCAGTAATGACTAATCCAATTATAGTATTATCTGCTCACCACTAAAAAGCTTTAAACGCTAGAAATTCAACAGTTACAAATTTAAATATCATTCATTTAATATACAATACTTTTGGATTGAATAATTTTTTCTTTAAACTGCAGTTAGAAAAATCAAATACTTAAAATCTAATTTTAAGAGTCTTTTAATTGGCTTAAAATATAGATAAATATTTAAAGGTTCAGCCTTTGTTCTTGATTTGGAGATTTGCATTGTGCTTTCCCATAGAACAATTTTGTAAAACCTAGAATCAATAGCGGTTGTCATGCCGTCAATTGTAATAAACACATTTTTTATATAAATTTTGTGGTGAAAATTTAATACAAAAATGTTTAAAGGCTAATAAATGTATACTTTTCTATATTTTATGTTTTTATTACACCCTAGTTGGGGCAGGTCACAGTGAATCAGTTTTATTATAAATAAGTATACTGCTTTTTTTTTCGGATAGAAATATATATATTTGAATAATACAACAAGATAATACATATATATATATATAATATAAGTCAATATTAATTTTTAAAAATAATTCTTTAAAATATTTTGTGTTTGTATCATATAAATATTATGCCATTCTAAACATTAAGGAGACAAAGTATTATCATTAACAATTAATATAATGACTATTTTATTACATATTATAGCTCTTAGGAAACAAATATTGAATTTTAATTAATAAAAAGCATGCTTAAATATAAATTAATGAAGTCTTTTCCTGTTGAAGAACATTATGTATGTGTTTATTTCTCAGGTTTTACAAAAAATATTTGAAGTAAAGCTCAGTATTAAAAATATTAAATATTATTTTTATAAGTATGTAAAGCATTCTTTAAGATTGGTTTATTTACTATGCTTCAAATTATTTAAAAATTATGTTTTTATTATACTCTTGTTAGGGCAGGCCAGAGAGAATCAGTTTTATTATAAATAAGTATCCAGCTTTTTCTATAGAAATTCAAATACATAAAAAATATATTATGATTAATGTAGTTTATTTTTTTTTTTCATTTGTTACAAAATCTTAAAAACTTAATATTTTAAATTTTATGTCAATATTAATTATATATTTGTGTGAATTAATGCTATATTAAAAACTTAAAATATATATTTAAACTATAACATTTATTAAAATATTTAGATAATATTGTGTGTTCTGTTTTCTCTGTAACTAATTTTACTTACTAATAATTTATATATGATAAACTTTCTTAATGGATTTTCAACATTTTCTTTTAAGATAATATTTTTTTTAAAAATTTGTCTTAATTGAATATCTAACAAATAAATACTCTTGTTCTCACTCATTTAAACTTAAAATTGCTGTTTACTTTAAATAATGAGATAAAATATTTTTTGTTTATATTAAATTATTATTAAAATAATTTCAACATCATCTTTGATTTCTGAATGCCCGTAGTTTTTTATTTTTAATAATTCTTTGGTTTACATTTAATTAGGAGATATTATACAGAATCTTATGAATGATGATTTGGTTTCCCCATCTCTTGTAATTGATAAGTGTTAGATTTTTCTTTTTGTTAGAATTCTCGTTTGATTTATGCAAAACATCGAACTTTCCTGAATGTTTTATCAATATAACTTGTATGTCATAAAAACATCGACTTTATTTAAATATATCTTCTGTTCTGTTATGTTTTGGTTGCACGATAAAATGCTGCAACGAATGCTTTTAGTCATGTTTCATTACTTTAAGCGACTGAATACACTAATAACGAATAAATGTAATTCAAGCAGATTAAAAAAAAAAAAAACATTCCTAGCCCCCAGAGTTTTTATTTCTTAAAGAAGTCGCCCAAATATTACCTGTAAGCAAGCTTCTTTAGGGCTTCGAAAGCTTTTCGGCTGCGTGAACCTTGTCATTTTCGTCGTTAAAGCGTTCTGTGGAGCATATTTGTGAGCTGTGGGGAGGAAGGAATGACTGCTTCGCTGCGCATGCTCTAAATGCAGCCAAATATCTAGTACACTTGATTTGAATGGAGGCGAGGCAGTCAGATTTGAATAATGCAATATTGTTAAGGTGATTTTCGCCCTAATTTTTTTTTTTATTGAATTGTTAATGAATATTTATTTAAATTCAAGGGCAGTTAGTAATACAAAATGTTATTAAATAATTACTGTATGTATACTTACAGGATGTCTTAAATTATTGAACAAATTGAGGAAAAAAGAAGCCTAAACCCGAGATGCATGTCCTTACGATATAATTGCAAAAGTTAAAAAACCTTGATCCGAGAATGGACTGACATTATGTTATTTTTCATGAACTGAAGCAAGTATAGCACGACTGTTATTCATTCAATATTGTTTTCTTCACAAGCAAACAGAAATATCTCTCGCACCAAAATATAAGAACTTATGTAGTTACAGTGTGAGTTAGTAAAAGATTTTGTTTGTACACCCTCGCGTTTTTAAACATAATTTTGCTGTCTGTTTAATATTTCTCGTGCACGCACATTATATGCATATATTCCCGCTTCTGTTGTCCTATAATAACTAGAATAGGAATACGGCGACAAGTATGTTATATGACTTAGACACAAACAGAAATAACAGATTATAATGTCTGGAAGATATGTGTGCATTGACGGAGCTATTTTCAAGATAGTGTGACTGCATTTTTAATGGATATTTCTTGGATAACTTGATTGTGCATTGTTTCTTTTTTTCTTTTCTTTTTTAATATATTTCTGCTGCCCTTCTTTATCTACTGAAATGTGCATACCTCGCTGGACTCAGTTTCGTCATTACAAGTAAAGTGCTCTTACGAATCTTCATTCCACAGTGTGCAAAGTTCTTGACACCCATGCCAATGATAAAGATGCGTTTCGGATCACCCAGTTGGGTTTTTGCTGAAGAAAGACTAAATATGAAATCATCCAGTGTTAGATGAGCACCCTTCTGCTCGGCATAGAATAGTGATGGTGGTGGCGATATAATACGGAAATGTCAACCTCGAATGAAACTTTTCATTATTCGGGCCATTTTCAGTAATTTCGAATGCTTGCCAGATGGAAACACACATCCCTATCTTCTAATCGACAACCAACAGCTTCACTTCGAAGTGCAGAGACGTTGATTCGCAACTGCATTTGTAGTAGTGCAGTCATTTCTGTTCACCGTGGCTGTTCTCATTCAAAGCGGGACTTAGAAGCCATTTAAGACGCATGCTGAAATGCAGTGCAGTTTGGATTTTGTATGCTTTCAAGTACATGGCATTCCAAAACATTTTTAAATAGAAGTATAAGCATTGCAAGAGCAAAGATCTTAAAAAAAAAAAAAAAAATGTAAAGCAATAAGCTAATGCCTACAAATATTTTGTCTAATAATATCTCTTAAGTAAATGTTTAGTTATTAAAAGAAAGTAATAGATGTTTTTTTTTTTTTTCTATTTCCGCAGTCCTTAGGTCATTGAAAATGTTTATCTTTCGTAGAGAATCCGTAGTAGTTGGCATCTCTGTATAAGATGTTTTTGTTTCTTAAATATACGGGAACAGAAATGAGCTTTGAATTTCAATTTATGCTTTGCCTTGTTATATTAAAGTGACGGTGGTGAGGTTTTGACACAACTCTCTGAAAAATTTTACTAGTTGTAAAACAACGCGAAGTGTTGCAATTTTTTAAAGAATCGTCTTTCAAGTTAATTCTGTGGGCAAAAAATTATGGATCTGATGAAAGGGCATTCGGCGCATTCGAGACAAAGAATTCACTGCTCCGCCCCAATAGAAGTTTCGTAACAATTAAAAATTGTTTCTGCTACTGAAAAATTAAAAATTGTTTCTGCTACTGAAAAATTAAAATTGTTTCTGCTACTGAAAAATTAAAAATTGTTTCTGCTACTATAAACCACTTTTGTTTTTCTTGCTGACAAATCTTCTTTCCAGCTTCCACCGTTTTGCACAGCCGCGGCATCCCAAAGAGCAGAATTTGATTTGCATTTCTGCGAGATGTTTCATTTTCTCGGTCTGAAAACGTCACTTATACTCGTCGGAAAATACGGTCATTTATGAAGATAAAAATGTTGAAATTTTACAATTTAAACGAGTTTGAGAGGAAATGAAGGGAATGATGAACTTATTATTGAACAGAAATTTAAAAGTTTAATTTGTGGAAATAATTTTTTTTTTTTTTCTTTCGAGAATGGCATCATTCGGAAGTTAGTGATTTTCTTTTTTATAAGAAAGATGATAAATGATCGATTCAAATCCACTAGTCAGTTTCACGGATACGTTTGTTTGAAAATAAAATACATAATAATGACTAGTGCAATATTTAGTTGAAATAGATATTTTTACCAAACTGGACGTTGCTCTAAATATGAATGTTGGTACTCTAAAATATGAAATAAAAAAAAAAAATTGTTCAAAAAGAACGCACAATTTTTTTTTTTTTTTGAATGAACCTAAATGCTTTTATTCCATGTTTAACATTGTTTGAAGGCTGAATTTTCGTGCACACACGTTTTCAATCATTCAAATTCCTTGAATGAAAGCAACGATTAAACCAATGAATCGATTTAGATGTTGCAGCTTTAAAAAAAAGCGTCACTTCTCGATTTTCCTTTTTAATTTTAGTAATCGATGGCCATCGAAAGGCCCAGGTTACCGTCGGCCAAAAACATTTTTAGCTTTTTTTGTTAAATATCTCGAAAACTGGATGATGCTGGAATCGAGGGCTCTTTGAACCTTTTGTTTGGTTCGTCATTTCCTATCAAATTAAAAATTTTCGCCATCGACGTTAGGGGGAACGAAAACTTACTGCCACTATAATAAATGTAATAAAATTGTTGAAGTGGAATAAAAATTGCTGTATACTCACAACATCCTTAAAAGTTTTTTTTTTTTTTTTGAAAGGAAAGATAAACATTATTAATGAAAACAAGAATATAAAAAAAGGTTGGCTTTTTACCGTGAACATAATTAAAAATCGTGATTAATTCATTTCATGACGATCACGATTGTGTATATTTTTCTCACTACCTCCATCTAGTTCCTTTTTGCAATTATACAAACGCTATTCATTTTTCGATATTTTCGGGTTTCAGTGTGTTCTTTTCAAATGTTTGAAATTATACTTTAATTATATTTATTTTAATTACTTCTATGCTATAAAACTTTTCATGGATATCGGATTGGTACTCAATTTCACTTTCGGAAAGTTTTGTTAACGAAAAAGTAACATTAGAATTTTAAAATATGAGAGAAGTTTGATTTATTATATGTTTCACCACACCATTCTATATTTTGTAAACAATGTAATGAATATTTCTTCTAATGTTGCATTTTGATTTACGATTGACTACGATGTATGGCTAATTTTATAAAATGCAATATTTAAAATTTTCTCCCTTTGTGACTAAATTGAAATACATAATATGTAAAAATATTTATATATTTAAAAAGTGATATCTAAAAAAAGACTAAATAAGCTGCCAAACAAATAAAAGAAGCATTGTTGTGTCGGCAATTTAAACACGAGAGCAAAAATGTTTTCCATTTATTGCATCGTAAGATGCCATAAGCGTTACAAAAATTAATTTTTGTTTAATTAAGGAAAAAATAAATTTCCTTTTTCGTAACTTAGTCCACGCTCTGGATAATTAGACATTTTGTTAAGGAACGATCATTAAATTAGTAAAATAAAATAAAATTTTAGTTTTTCAAAATTTTATTTTTTATAAAAATTTTAGTTCAAATTTCAGTTTCCGAGAAATTACACCTTACCAGCAAGTCTTTCTTTCAAGCATTGTAATTTGAAAACTAAAACGATCCCCAACAAACTGTCTCCTGCAGACATGCGTAGTGGCCCATCTCTTACTTCCTCATCTTTCTCTTCTTTTTGAAAACTGATTGGTTGTTGGGATGGTGTACCAGATCGGACCTGACCCACTCTGAAAGGAGGTGTCAGCATATGCTAAGGAAAACTTGTACCTGCTACACAATGCAACTGAAAACTTCGATTTATTAAATTAACTGTCTTCGAAATTTTCTATTCAGTTCTCTTGTTTAATGTTAAGTTATTTTGTGCGAAACGGATGCCCTGTCGTTGTGTATTTTCCGTTAGAAGTGGAGTCCGGAATACAATTTGAGTAGCCGTATACGGGAAGGGTCCACTTCTGGCGGAAAATACCATTCGCACAAAAAATACTTAACGATAAACAAGAGGAACGAATAGAAAATTTCGAAGACAGCTCGGCCGACCAGCGAGAACAAGCCTCCTTAGCACTGACCTCACGTGGGTCAGGTCCGATCTGTACACCATCCCAGCAACCAGATTTTCAAAGAAAGAAGAAGGAGTAGAGACAGGCCGCCATATTCTTGCGAGTATAGAAAAGGTACCGGAAATGCTTGAAGGGCTTGCTTTGACTGGGCAGCTGTTTTCTCAGAGCTAGGATTTGAACTAAAATTTTTTTTGTAAAATAAAATTTTGAAGAAATAAAATTTTATTTTAATTTTGCCTATGATCGTTCACTTTAAAATGTTCTATTAGGAATTTGACCTGTAAACAAACAATTGTTCTTCATGCCTGGGCGATGCAACAAATGGAGGCATTTTGCTCCTGTTGTTTCAGTGCCATTATTCAATAATATTTTCCCTGTTTTGGCTTGCAGCTTATTTTATGTACTTTAAATATAGTATTTTTGCATATTATGTATTTCAGTAGTCTGAAGAGAAAGGAGCCTGTATTACGTTTTATGGAAATTACAGCTCGTCAAATGCTAGAAATGATATATAGAATGGTGTGGTGGCTTATATAATAAATCAGAGCTTCTCTCATGAAATACAAAATTCTAATGTTGCACCGTGTACAAGCACCGAGGCGAGCCAGTACCAATCCGATATCCATGAAAAGACACATAACATAAATGAGTAAACAAATATGAGTAAGTGCATTTCAAGCATTTGAAATTACACTGAAAACCGAAAATATCGAAAAGATGAGATGGCATTGTGACTAGAGATATACACAATCGTAGATGTCTCATGAAAACTGAGTAATCTGGCCTGGCCAACCTTCCTACATATTCTTGTTTCATTAATAATGTTTATCTTTCCTTTCAAAAAAAACAGAATGACTGTGTGCCTCCCAGACTTACTACTCGCTGAACACATTACATTATTACTGGTGACGTAAAGTTTCGTTCCCCAGCATCGACCAATTTTGTTATTAGTGAGGCAAATTCAGCCCTCGATATCATCAGTGCAAGTCGAAGCTTAAAATGTTTTACAGCCGACAACACAGGCTTTCGTGGCCATCGACAAAGAAAAGCTTATTCCCTTTTTTAAGCCACAACATCTAAATATCGATGGTGGTTTAACTAGACCTTTCATTCAGGGAACTGAAGCGTGACTGATGAAGCAGCTCGAACTAATTCAAAAAAATTGTTGCGTTATTACGACGGCCCTTCAGAGCGCCCAACATTCATATTAGGTGATTTGTGTCTATTTCAACAAATATTGCACTAGTCGACCAATATTTATTTTCAAAAAACAAGCTGTATCCGTGAAAACTGACTGTGGTTTGAATCGATCAGCTGTCATTAACAACATAAAGAAAGAATCTTAACTTCCGAACCAAATTCGAAAAGTAACTGCACAATAAAGCTTTTTAGAGTTCTGTTAATAACTGGTTTCATCTCAAACTCGTTTGCAAATTGTGGAATTTCAACATTCATGGGCTGTTTTCCGACAGTAAGTGGTTGCTCAGACCGTGGCAGTGCAGGCAAATTGCTAATACTGGGTGACTGACAAGCAGTGGGCTTTGGAAAAATTTCAGCAGAAAACAGGGTGGTTTACTGAAGCAATTTTTTAATTTTTCATTGGCAGAAAACATTTTTAATTTTCAGTAACGAAAACAGAAATTTTAATTTCGGTAACGAAACAGCCTGGCGCAAATATTGGAGGCGAACGGTGAACGTGTCGAATGCGCCAGTGCATTTATGGAGTCCTGGTACCTTCAACTTGAAGATGACAACAAACCCACGGCATTTAAGACCCCGTTTAACTTAAAAATTTTTCGAGAAAAATGTTCACCTGCATCATAGTGGCAGGCAAGAAATAAATTGAAATTCAGAAACAAACCTCTATTCGCCCTGTTGGGAGCAAAAAACATCTTATATCTTTGAGATGCTCTCACGATTCTACAGAAGATAAACAGGCCTCAGTGACGATTTTGCTGGAAATAGAAAGGCATCTGTTAAGCAACGACAACTAGGCACATTTGCAAAGGGGGTGTATTGAACAAGTATTTGTAGACCAATATTAGCATTTTAAGATCTTGCTTCTTCTGTCTTACCCTTCTATTTAAAAAATGTTTTGAATATGCCTGTACACAAACACTGCATTTCGCGTAAATGTCACTTCAACTTCTAAGTCCGCTATGAAGGCGGCCACGGCGGCTAGCTTGCTACCCAAATGCGGTTGCCAGCAGCATAGAAATTGGCTGTTGACAGCTCGACGGCGACTGGGATGTGTGACATTCGAAAACTGAAAATGGCGAAGTTCGAGTCGCCACCACCATCACTGCTCCGGCGCAAAAAACAATTTGTTGTGGCTTCAGCAAAAAACCAACAGATGATCCCAGTATCTTTATCATTGGCATGAGTGTCAGGGCTTTACACTGGGAGCCTGCTGATGACGAAACTGAACAGCAGTTATCTTTTATTTCGAGCAGCTAATATGTTAAAAAAGAAAAAAGAAAGCTGTCCTGGCGCAGGCCTCCAAGGCGCAGTCACACCAGTATTCATCCTTCTGCACATATCTTCCAGACATTAATCTGTATTTCTGTTACATTATTCACAGGCACATATAACATACTGTCTGTACATTATTCTGGTGATACTGGAACAGCTGAAAACTGGCTCCTCCATTGCATACTGTGTGCGTGCACAGCCAAACGAACGGCAAAATATGTTTAAAACGCAGTCACAAACAAATCTGCCTTCACACTGCTTAACACATGAGACTGCACTATTTTGGTGCGTGACGCTGTGAGCAATATTGAGTAACAGTATCAGTTGCTGCTTTCAGTTCGTAATATTTGCCAATGTCAGTCTCGGATCCAGGCACACGACCATATCAGCAGGTTGCATCTCGTGGCTTTTTTCCTCCGTTTGTTCAGCGGTAAGGCGTCTGTGAAATATACATGCAGTGGTATTTATTGGCATTTTTTGTATTACTAACTGCCCTTGAACAATGTAATATTCATTAGCTAATTAATTAGGGCACATAACAATATTGCATTGATATCTGACTGCGCCTCACAGTATCAGTGCTGTTTGTGCATTTAAGCATGCTGGCACAGCGATGCGTGCTCCTCCCACAGCTTCAAAACCAACTCCGCAAGCTGCCCCCAACGTGAAAGATTCAGCCAAGCGAAAGCCCTAAGCTTGATGTATGTGGGCGACTGCTGAAAACTCTGAGGGGCAAGACTTTTAATCTGCTTGGTGCGACGATAAGATGACCAATGATCAACAAAAAATAATGAAGCATGACTAAAAGCATTCGTTAACATAACACCTGCTAAGCAAGAGATACATACAATTCATATTGATAAAGCATTCGATATATTTTAATTAACAAATCTAACATATACAAGAGATGAAGCAAATCATCGTGTAAGATACGCTTATAATATCTAATTAAGCAAACCAAGAATTATTAAAATAAAGAGCTACGGAACGTTCGAAAAATCAAGATAAATATTGTATTTTAATAATAATTTAATATAACAAAATATTTTATCTCATTGACAGCTAATTACAAGCTAAGTGGTGAGACAAGTATTGTTAGATATTCAGAATTAAGACAGAATTTACCAAAATATTATCTTAGAAAAAATGTTGAAAATCAACAAAAGAAGTTCAGCTCATATATAAATTATTAGTGAAACAAGTAGTGCAAGCAAGAGACACACAATATTAAATCTGATATTTTAATAAATGTTATAGGACCCAAATATATATTTAGAGTTTTAATACTGGCATTAATTCACACAAATATATGATATTGACATAAGAGAATTTATTAAGTTTTAGACACTGTATTTAAGTAATTCAAAAAACAAACCATAATCCTCAACTGCGTTTTTATATGGCCCAATTCCTGAAAAAGCTGGATGCTATTTATAATAGAAGCGATTCTCTGACACCTTACAAGTAAAACATAATTTTAAATGGTTTGAAGCCAATCTTAAGAATAACTTTACATAAAAATGTATTTATTTTTAATGCTGACTTTCTTTTCAAATATTTAAAACCTAGAAGCTACATGTGTTTAGGAAAGACTTCATTAATTTGACTAAGCATGCTGGTAAAATTCAATATTCATTTCCTAAATATAATATATAAATAAAAATAGTCATTATATATTAGTTAATGATAACACTGTCTCCTTAATGTTTAGAATGGCATAATATATTTAATATGATACAACACAAAAAATAATAAAAGAATTGTTTTCAAGTGTCTATTGACTTACACCCATATATATACATATGTGTTAATCTTGTTGTATTGTTCCTATGAAAAACTTGACATAAAAACTGATTCACTGTGAGCTGCTAACAAGAATTAACAATAAAAGTATGAAAGTATACATTTATTAACAACATTTATTTTTCATGTAAATTTTCACCACAAAAACATATAGCACAATTGACGGCATGTATTCTAGGTTTAAAATTGTTCTATGGGAAAGCAATACTAAATCTCAAATCAGAACAAGAGCTTCAGACTGCTAAATATTTATCTATATTTTAAGCCAGTAGACTTCTTAAAGTCAGATTTTGATTTTCTAACTTTCCAGTTAAGAATTGATCAATCAAAAGTCATTGGCTACATGATAAATGAGATGATATTTAGAACATTATTGGGTACAAGCGTTCTTTGTGGGTGGCTATATTGGATTAGTCATTACTGTATGACACAACTTTTCGAGTGTGCCAACAGTATACTGTGCCTTTGCTTTGGGCTACGGTTTTGGCCCCACATAAACTCTACGTCATCTTGTGCTGGCAGACACGACCTTAATATTAGTTCTTTGAACCAATAAATCTAAGGAAGTGGTAAGATTTTACAAGTGTGTATTTCAATGGGCAAGATGGAGATGTGGCTCAGCAGATGTTTTGACAAGGGAAGATGAACCCCCAAATCTAACATTGAAAAAAAAGATTTCTTATGTGGAAATAAACT
>BPLR01019654.1:0-51758 GCA_021605095.1 Caerostris extrusa | reverse complement strand
TATATTGCTGTTGATTCATTTACAATTTATCAAAAATGTGTTATAAAAAAATGTTATCTGCGGAAACACTCATTTTACAAACACTAATCAGTCTGAAATCATTTGAAGTTAAAACAAATTTTTTATAATTTTAGGGTTGAAAGGTTAAAACTATATATTTGTTTAAATTGCATTTTTTGTAATAAATTTCTATTCTGTTATATTAAAGGGTAGAAAAAACGTAAAAATAAAAAGATTGCTTGTTATGCCTTCGCTACAGATGATAATTAACGCGCACTGTTTAACAAATGGGATTTAGTATTTAATGTTTAATTTATTTGTACAACATTACATGGTTTTGATTAAAAATATTTAAAATTAAATTTTTAAATGGGTTACGTAACGCTTTTTAAAGTCTTCTTCTCGATAATTATCAGTCAGAAATTGTTCATTTTAAAGCTTCATAAAATGATATGAATTCTTCAGATACCCAAGACTAAGACGAAGACTTTCGGCATTTCTGCTCTATCACAGTTTTTCACTTTTTTCTATAAATGGCTATAGAAATTGAAGAATTGTAGAATTAGAATAATTAATGGGGTTTCGTAGATTTTATTTGGTGAAATAGACATTTAGATAACTAAAATTATAAAACGTATTCATATTACGACATTACAAAATCAGGAGAATTTTATTTCTTAATTAATTATGTACAGGAGTGATTGCATTAAAGTCCCACTTTTAAAATGCTGTAAAAATAAGAACCACTCGTCTCAACTCGTCTCAACTCGTCTCATTGAACTGAAGATACTTGAAGAAAGGAAAAAGGTACGGCATCAAAGTTCCAAAGTGTATTAATAGAAGGCGCTGTAAGCGGCATAAAAGAAAGTGAAATTCAGACGCCAGTGATATTTTGAATCGGAAATTCACAACGTATTTGACATGCAGCTGTTCATTAAATCAACTGTAGTGTTCAATGTGCTTGATTGTTTCGGTGTTTTGACGAAAAAATGACTTAAAAAATCCTTCAATAGTTATAACAGTGTTAGTGGAAAGCTCATACACCACGGCAAGGTGATGCCAAATTGGATGGGGAAAAATCGTTGGAATTTTTTTGGATGCCACATTATTTCCCTTCTTCAAGTATCTTATATTCAAATTTGAATTCATTGTGGCGAGTAAGCTCTTTTTTACAGCATTCTGAAAGTGGTAGCTTTTTGATTATAATCACCCTGCACATAGAAAAAACCAAATAAATAAATAAAATACGGATAATTTCTTTTGAAAATTTAATGCAAAAATATATTCCCACTTCAAATTCAACTTATATGACAATTTATTGATACCTTGGCAATAACTTAAATCACTTTTGTATTTTTGTATTTATATGTTACTACTTTTGGAGGTTTCTGAGGAGTACTAAGTAGTATGATCCAAATGCTGATATACCTATGAACTTGATTATAGCTATGTATTTTAGAAATGAAGCTAATTACAGGCGATAATATTTCAACTGATGTTTGATAATATGGTACCATAGAAAATGCTCAGGCATGAACTTTGTTCTCCTGCTTCTGCATAAAATGGCAGAAAATGAATGGTATCGAGAAATTTATGAATGGTATTGAGTTAAATTTAAATGTTATTCTGAAATTCCTCCGTATTTTAGAGGGTTAATTACATGCTGCTGTAAGAAAGTATACAAAGAAAAAGAAATTTGTTGATGTTAGATTTGATTCCTTAAGTTTCCGTAGAATCCCTTCTTTCAGCTTTTGAATCCACGATGATATTTGTCCCTGATTACAGCCCAGATTTGTTTTTATTTCTGACATCTTTGTTAGCTTCTCTTAGTTGCAAATTTCGTTGGGGATGTTTTAAGCCTCACAACTAAAAAAAGAAATTTTGAATAATATTTGATAATAATAAAACTTTTCCTAATGAAAACGACTTGTAGGGGAAAACAGACTCTTTAATGCACACGTTAGAGGTATTAAAATTAAGAAAGTGGGTTGACATGCGACACTATCTGTAGAATAGACATTTTATTATGTTCATCTGTAGTTACAAAAGTAACATAAGAATTTTTGTTAAATAAAAATTAGTAAAGTCATAGGTATATAGACTTTTGCATATGGTATAATAAAGGATTGAATTTGAAAGAATGTATAAACGTAATGTATCAAAATAAATATACATTGAAAAATAAGTCGCAGCTGAGAGAATAGAAATAAAGCATATTAAAGCAAGCTTCTTAACATTTCAGTTTCTGATAATTAAAATTGTGTGCTTTTTGTTCTACAATGATTCTCATTTCAGTCATTTGTTCCGCTAAATTGCATACATACATCATTTCCTTGAAGCCTCTTTTTAGATCAATTAGTACTTGTATCCTAACATTTACAGATCATTAACAATGATATTGCAATAGATTTTCAGAACAAATGCAAAGTTAATGCCAACTATATGTGAAATGATTAGTGCCTTCAATAGTTAGCACCATTAGATAGTAGAACTATGTCAAATAACTTGTCATAGATGTAAACAACTAATTTTCACTTTGGGATGTTTTGGTTCCAAATATTTACGAACATTGGCGACAATGGACTCATTTTACGGCAACCTAGTGATCAGCAGAGTTCTCTCCTCGTGAACTGGAAAATATAAAGGAAAATCACGCTCGCACTCCTCTTATTGAAAGGGGGTGATTTCGTTATGGGGACGACGAGCAAAGGCTTATGCTCCAACTAATCCCATCACGCATGCGCGCAGAGGCAACGTTCCATCCCCCATGAAAACCCCCCGAGCTATTATTTCATTCACAAATGCAGCGAACAATTGCTGAAGCCCAAATTTGCGCTCTATTCGCCAATATCTTTGCGGTTAGAGAGCACTACGATCTCTCCCTCTGCTTATTGGTGGTATGATATGACGTCAGAGGATAACGCAGCAAATACTTTTTTTTATTCGCCGGCGATGGATGTCGGGTCTCCAATTTTCTCCTTGCAGGTTCTTCCACAGCAGTATTTCTTTTTCTTTTTTTTTTTTTTGTCTTTTCGTACTGACAAAGGTGACAATATCCTTTTCGCAATGGAGCATAAAGTGCATTGTGTTTGCTCGCCTGATTTGTCGCATCTTCAATGCTTGTAGAGATTATTTGTTCTCCATTTGCATGAAATGAGTTTTAAAAAGGACGGCAATCAATATTAAAACCCATGGTACTGGGTACTGATTATGAAACAAGGTTTTATTATTAAAAGCCAGTATACACAATTTTCGCGGGGATTCACAAGAAAGATATTTAATGGTAATAGAAAATAAATCGTAAAAATGCTCGCTTCATTGAAAATTGCTTATATAAATATGAATGAGCATTTAAATTTTGCATCACAATGATAAACGCGAAGAGTGCATTCGAGAGAATTTGCATGCAAAAAAGTTATTTTTATTTTTAAATTAACTGGTTTTAAAACCTTGATTTAATATTTGGTAGCCTATATTAATAATTTTCACTTTATTGCTGCCTTATGTTTTATAATAATGCAAATTGTAATTCAAATTAAAAATAACAGGACACTTCCTTTTCATTATTTTCTTGAACATGAACCTTCAAACTATTAGTTATTAAACTCAACTCAGATTTCATTTTTTAATTTTACACTACAGTAATACATCAATTAAAGTATTATCCATCACCAGATATCCCTATTTCTATCTCTCTGATAAACAATAAAATTCCTTTGTCGAAAGTGAATAGCACCTTTTGATGCCATTCCTAAATCAAGCAAATTTTTGACTTCGCAAAATATAGGATGGGCTATCATCATCGAGAGATTTTAAGGGGTATATAGAAGAAGAAATGTTTGAGAATGTGTTTGTGAAAATGAACTTCCGATCCCAGCGTATCCAAATAGATTTTGATTATTTGCTTTTCAAAAATGTGGCCGAACCTTAAAAAAATATTGTTCCTTTATCATGTCTTTCCTCATATGCTGGCCAGTATAATGATCGCTTAATGATCGGTTCAACTAGATAAAAGTGCAATCCATAATATTAATCAGTTATGATTAACCAGATTATATTAAGGTAGTTTCTGCTCTCCTTGCCTAGTGTATCAAAATCACTGTCTTTGAATCTTTTAACCATATTTTTAAGTTCATCTTTTTCTGCCAAGTTTTTTAACCATATTTTGGCAAGTTCATCTTTCTTTGCCAAGTTTTTTAACCATAGTTGGCAAGTTCATCTTTCTTTTGCCAAGTTTTTTTAACCATAGTTGGCAAGTTCATCTTTCTTTGCCAAGTTTTTTAACCATAGTTGGCAAGTTCATCTTTCTTTGCCAAGTTTAAACCATAGTTGGGCAAGTTCATCTTTCTTTGCCAAGTTTTTTAACCATAGTTGGCAAGTTCATCTTTCTTTCTTGCCAAGTATTTTTAACTATAGTTGGCAAGTTCATCTTTCTTTGCCAAGTTTTTTTAACCATAGTTGGCAAGTTCATCTTTCTTTGCCAAGTTTTTTAACCATAGTTGGCAAGTTTCCATCTTTCTTTTGCCAAGTTTTTAACCATAGTTGGCAAGTTCATCTTTCTTTGGCAAGTTTTTTTAACCATAGTTGCAAGTTCATCTTTCTTTTTGGCAAAGTTTTTTTAACCATAGTTGGCAAGTTTTCATCTTTCTTTGGCAAGTTTTTTAACCATAGTTGGCAAGTTCATCTTTCTTTTTGGCAAGTTTTTTTAACCATAGTTGGCAAGTTCATCTTCTTTGGCAAAAGTTTTTTTAACCATAGTTGGCAAGTTCATCTTCTTTTGCAAGTTTTTTTAACCATAGTTGGCAAGTGCATGTTACTCACAAGTTTCCTCAAGAATACAATGTATTTCAGTAGCTATTTCACCAAATACTTGTTAGTCTGATTCATCTGGTAAATAATATTAACAGCGCCATCTGCTAATAGAAAATCACATGAATTAGGTTCAATACCTAATATATGTTTACCTGCAATAACATGATGTCAAAAAAAGACAACACTACACTGAGCAACACTGCTTCAACACAGTCAGAGAATTGAAACTTTATATCACAATTTTCCTAATTTTTTCTTATTGAAATAAAAAAAAATATTTCTTCTTTCTAATGCAGCTGGCAAACACAGACAGCTTGGTCTTAGATGCCTTAAGGCAAGTGCTGCACAGACGTACTCACTTTGCATTACCCAGGGGGCGTGTAACTTGAAGATACGGACGCGGAATAACAATGCCCCCAACGCTCTACGATCCTATTGACTGGGACCTACGGCTTTAAAGTGATTCCTAACCACTACAAACAACCATGGCACCGCCGGGACTCGAACCCGAAAACCTGGGTACCGAGCGCCAGAGCGGCTAGTCACTCGGCCATTCAGGCCCATAAAAAAGTAAATAAATATTACACTACTATTTTGTTATTATTTAACGCACACCAGAATATCTTCTATGTATCTAGTAAATAAAAACATATTCCATATTTAGATCAATATAAAAGTATTTTTTTCCTCTTAGTTTTAAGGTTAAATAAAAATTGTTTCCATTTTATAACAGTTTTTAAGAATTCTGTGTTACTATAACACTGATTCTCTTTTTATAACATGTAATAACACTGATTCTTTTATAACCTTAATAACATGTCCGTGTTGTATCAATAGTGTTGGCATTTAGTTATTGATCAACATCAAGATAAATTTAAAATTTTGAATGTTGAAGTGTTTTATAGGTTAGTTAATCACGAGTCAAAAAAAAAAAAAAAAAAAAAAAAAAATTAACGTTCAAAAATTAGTGATAGTTAACTCATTAAAAAAAATTTAAAACTAAATTATTAGTTAATTCCTTTTAAATGAAATATTTTAATTAAAAACTTTCAATAAAATCTAAATTAAATTGAAAGTTCTTTAAATCGAAGCCACAAACCACAATCCAAACCACAGTGCCACAAATACTATTTTTAAATTTATTTTAATTTTTAAAAGTATTTCCTATCATTAAGTTTACAAGTAAGACTAATATTACTGACAGTATAAAAGTTCAATATAAATTTTCATTTATTAAAATAAAATATAAAATGCTTAACATTCATTTTTCGTTTCATTAAATATGTATATTCTTACATAAAAAAGGAATGTTTATAACAATTAACTCCTTTAATTTCAATAAAATATTCATTATTATACTTTCAATTATAAAAAACGCATTACATTTATGAAAGATCCATAACGGCGTGTTGAAAATCTGAATTATGAAAGTCCAGTTTGAAAATCGACAAGGAGACAATCAAGAACTTTTCTGTGCCTATACGTAAGAAGCTCACGATAATAGGAAATATTATTGCAGGAAAATAGTATGTAACTTCTGTTGGACTCTAGGGAGAAGAAGAAGAGGAGCAAACCTCAGATGTACCCCCTTAGGGGTGTTCCAAATTGTTATGACAAAATGTGAATGTAAGTTAGCAGTTTCCCTTAGTGCATCCTAATTAACACTGAAATCTGCTACACATGTGATATTATAGTGGCGAATGGCCTGAAGTCAATATTCATTGAAGAACATTTTCAGCAGGTTCTTTGGAGTAATTCCTCCGCATTTGAGTATCGTATATAAAAGCTCTGAAAACTCTCCTTGATTGAAGATAGAGAGGATTTTAAACAAGCTGTCATAATAGTCATTCAATCTGTTTATTGCAGTTAGCTCAGTGGGATTGATTAAAAACCTAAGTTCTTTTTGAGATATGAGTAGATTTTTTTGTCGTGATTCAACTCTTTGATCCACAATTAAGTTCGATTAAGAAAAGTCACGGGTTCGATTCTCATCAAATTATCTAGCCTTATTAAAGTGACAGATGGTCGCGGGCATGTGTTTGAAATAAGATGACTTGTTATCAGTCTAATAAAATTAAGTCACTTTTCTTATAAAAATTCCATAGATTTTTATAAGGACAGTGACTCCTAATTATTCTGTAATTTTTCCCCTTTACCTCTTTGGAAGGGTTGTGTCGTAACAGTCGTTCAGTGGAATATGTCCAATTTGTTCTACTCTGAATATGTTGCATACTTATTTTATGAATAGTAAATAAGTAGTAAATAGTAAAATGAGTCATTGTCCTTATCCTTTTTTTTATAGTAACATGAGTCACTGTCCTTATAAAATTCCACATAATTTTATAAGGGACCATGATTCATAATTATTCTGTAATTTTCCCCTTTTCCTCTTGAAAGCGTTGTCTTGTTACAGTCATTTAGTGTGGTATGGCCACTTTGTTCAACTTTGAATCTACGGCATACTTAATTTATCAATGATTTACTGGTATTAAAATATATATTTATGAACATATTAAATATATTAAAGATATATTAAAAATTATAATAATTTTTGGCAAATGCACTTCTGTGATCCTTTTATCAACTAGACCACGAAATTTTCAAATATTTTGATATTTTTTCAAATAGAACAACCCTTAGATGTTAAAATTATTCATATGGGAGTATAATTTTACAAGAGAAATTAATCCTCCCCACAAAAAATTCAAAAAATTATAATGGCAGCCTTATGGATGAGAAAGAGAGTTTGCCACGGTCTCCATTCTGTCTCTAAATTTTCAAAATATTGGCTGCAACTCTTACTACAGGCAATAATCAAAACCTGTATGGATTCGTTTATTAGCTGAGTATTCCATCAATAAGCAGGACAAAAAAATAATAAATTCCAAACAACAACAAAAATTCCAACAAATAAAAACTGAACTCCAACAAATAATAAACTTCAATAATAAATTTAGATTGTATATTTATCTTCCTTATTAAATTACTTCAAAATATATTAATTTAAAAATAATAAATAAATACGTATTATTTAAATAATCCATACAAGCACTTTCTAAATGCATTAATATAAGCACACGAAACACATAAAAAAACGTACGATCCAGCCTTTTAAGTTATTTGATGCATTTAGTTCGAAAAAAAGCTCGAATTGACTGATTTACACATCAAAAGCTAATTGCTAGGTTGAGAGATTAAACGTAATCAGTAAAAGGGCGGAAAACATTTTAAAAATTCACTAAGCAAAGAGCTTAAAATATTTTGACTGTCGAAATGCCTTCGCTTTTAACATGCAGTTTAAAAGCAGCAAAAAATGTTAAAATGTGTGTTTTTTTTTTTTTTCTGAGCATATTTAGTCTTCATGCTGAGAAGAAACTTTACAGATACAAATATATGAATTTTTTAAAAAAATTCTGAATAATAAAACCATTATTAATTTCACCTTCTCAATGTTTATTTTGTAAATTATTGCATGCAATATATTACTTTTGTAGAAAAAAAAAATAATTATTTTTTGATAAATTTTGTCGATGTGTGGTATAATAAAGTATAGCTATGAAATAGGTTTTTAAGATTATTAATTGTTATTAATACACAAATTTTAAAAATAATATTCTCTCACTTAGGGATTGGTAGTGGAGGGACTAGCTCTCTGGTGCATGGTATCATACGTTTCCGGTTCGCGTCTCGGCGGTGCAGCAGATACTTGCAGTGGTTCGGAATACACTTAAAACTGTAGGTCCCCGATCTAATTAGCTTCAGTGAACAAAAAATGACCGTAGAGTGACAAACCAAGGGGTTGGGCGTAGGATTAACAACCCCTACTCCGTGAAAAGAAAATTCTCATGATTAGAAATCTCAGTCAGAAAAGAATCAGATAGTTGACCAGGCTGATAAGACTGGCTGTTTTGCTTGAGAAGAAGAAAAAGAAGAATTTCTCTCTTATATGTCAGCATACATACGGATAAAAAATTAACGAGTAAAAATTTATAGACTTTACAATTGTTAGATATTCTTGAAAGACGAATTGATAGGTAAATTAATTTCGAAAATAGTATGTTTGTGTTACAAATTTTAACGATGTATAATTTTAGAATATCTTTCAAGAACAAGTAAATAAACAAAAGGGACATATATCATATGATATATATCTTCACTACGTTGCTGTGAAGGACTTTTTAAAAAAAAGGAGGTGTAACCGAAAAACGTAAGTGAAGCTGAGGTTTTCTGTATGTTATGTATTTTGTCAAAAAGTACTCAAAAAATTACACAATCATACAAAAAAACTAGAAGTCATAAAATAAAATGTGATTAACAAATTTTGAGGAGGGATCACTTGATCACTCGTTTGATGTGCAAGTGATCTTCGATTCCCTGCATTGTATTGTCAAGAATCCAAAAATTATGAATTAAAAGTTGTGATACGTTGCCTCGGTTCCAGAAAGTAGTATAAAGCATCTGAGAAGTTATGTTTTAAGAGAGAATTCTGATACAAAGTTACAGTCCTAGTCAAGCAATACAAGACATCTGAGAAATTATGTATTAAGAATAGAGTATGCTGAAGCTCGAGCAAAGTAGTACATGACATATGAGAAATTATGTATTAAGAATAGAATATGCTGAAGCTCGAGCAAAAGTAGTACATGACATATGAGAAATTATGTATTAAGAATAGAGTGTGCTGAAGCTCGAGCAAAGTAGTACATGACATATGAGAAATTATGCATTAAGAATAGAGTGTTCTGAAGCTCGAGCAAAGTAGTACATGACATATGAGAAATTATGCATTAAGAATAGAGTGTGCTGAAGCTCGAGCAAAAGTAGTACATGACATATGAGAAATTATGCATTAAGAATAGAGTGTGCTGAAGCTCGAGCAAAGTAGTACATGACATATGAGAAATTATGCATTAAGAATAGAGTGTGCTGAAGCTCGAGCAAAGTAGTACATGACATATGAGAAATTATGCATTAAGAATAGAGTGTTCTGAAGCTCGAGCAAAGTAGTACATGACATATGAGAAAATATGCATGAATAGAGTGTTCTGAAGCTCGAGCAAAAGTAGTACATGACATATGAGAAATTATGCATTAAGAATAGAGTGTGCTGAAGCTCGAGCAAAGTAGTTTACATGACATATGAGAAATTATGTATTAAGAATAGAGTGTGCTGAAGCTCGAGCAAAAGTAGTACATGACATATGAGAAATTATGTATTAAGAATAGAGTGTGCTGAAGCTCGAGCAAAGTAGTACATGACATATGAGAAATTATGTATTAAGAATAGAGTGTTCTGAAGCTCGAGCAAAGTAGTACATGACATATGAGAAATTATGTAATAAGAATAGAGTGTGCTGAAGCTCGAGCAAAGTAGTACATGACATATGAGAAATTATGCATTAAGAATAGAGTGTGCTGAAGCTCGAGCAAAGTAGTACATGACATATGAGAAATTATGTATTAAGAGAAAGTGTGATACATTCATTGCTACAGTTCCAGCAAAGTAGTAAAAGTTATCAGAGAAATTATGATCTAATAATAGATGTAATATACTGCTTCACTGAGAATAAATTAATACGTGGCATCAGAAAATTTGATAGCAATTAGAGTAATTTTTCATGATATCTAATAAATTTGTAAAAACCATCTGAAAAGTTATGTATTAAGAGAAAGTGTGATGCATTGCTGGTAGTTCAAGCCAAGTAGTAAAAATGTATAAGAGAAGTTATGAACTAATAATATCTGTAATATACTGATTCACTTCTTTAATACGATGCATCAGAGAAAAATTTATAGCAACTATGGACCATTACATGATATTACTAGTAAATTTGTAAAAACCATCCAAGAAGTTTTAATTCATAACCTCTTGGATGGTTTTTACGAATACTAGATATCATGATTTCTCTGGTGTGATACAATGCTACAATTCCAGCCAAATAGTACAAGGTATCAGAGAAGTTATAAACTCACTTCGAATAAATTAATACAATGCATCAGAGAAAATTAATAGCAACTATGATCAATGCTTGATATCTAGTAAATTTGTAAAATCCATTCAAGAAGTTTTAATTCATAACCTCTTGGATGGTTTTTACGAATTTACTAGATATCATGATTTCTCTTAAGTTTGATACAATGCTACAATTCCAGCCAAATAGTACAAGGTATCAGAGAAGTTATAAACTCACTTCGAATAAATTAATGCAATGCATCAGAGAAAAATAATAGCAACTATGATCAATGCATGATATCTAGCAACTTTGTAAAATCCATCCAAGAAGTTTTAATTCATAACCTCTTGGATGGTTTTTTACAATTTACTAGATATCATGATTTCTTTTAAGTGTGATACAATGCTACAATTCCAGCCAAATAGTACAAGGTATCAAAGAAGTTATAAACTCACTTCGAATAAATTAATACAATGCATCAGAGAAAAATAATAGCAACTATGATTCAATGCATGATATCTAGCAAATTTGCAAAATCCATCCAAGAAGTTTTAATTCATAACCTCTTGGATGGCTTTTACGAATTTACTAGATATCATGATTTCTCTTAAGTCTGATACAATGCTACAATTCCAGCCAAATAGTACAAGGTATCAGAGAGTTGTAAACTCACTTCGAATAAATTAATACAATGCATCAGAGAAAATTAATAGCAACTATGATCAATGCATGATATCTAGTAAATTTGTAAAAATCCATCCAAGAAGTTTTAATTCATAACCCTCTTGGATGGTTTTTAAATTTACTAGATATCATCTTATGTGATACAATGCTACAATTCCAGCCAAATAGTACAAGGTATCAAAGAAGTTATAAACTCACTTCGAATAAATTAATACAATGCATCAGAGAAAATTAATAGCAACTATGATCCAATGCATGATATCTAGTAAATTTGTAAAATCCATCCAAGTTTTAATTCATAACCTCTTGGATGGTTTTTACGAATTTACTAGATATCATGATTTCTCTTAAGTGTGATACAATGCTACAATTCCAGCCAAATAGTACAAGGTATCAAAGAAGTTATAAACTCACTTCGAATAAATTAATACAATGCATCAGAAAAATTAATAGCAACTATGATCCAATGCATGATATCTAGTAAATTTGTAAAATCCATCCAAGTTTTAATTCATAACCTCTTGGATGGCTTTTTAATGAATTTACTAGATATCATGATTTCTCTTAAGTGTGATACAATGCTACAATTCCAGCCAAATAGTACAAGGTATCAGAGAAGTTATAAACTCACTTCGAATAAATTAATACAATGCATCAGAGAAAATTAATAGCAACTATGATCCAATGCATGATATCTAGTAAATTTGTAAAATCTATCTGACAAGTTGTGAATTAATATAATCTATGATTCAATCAAATTAGTATAAGGCACAATCTTATAACCTCATATGAAAAAAAACAAAAGATGTTATTCTGGAAAAAAATCCATAATTTATCAGATCCACTGCATGCAATCGAGTATCGTTTAGATATACTACCAATAAACTTATATAATTTCTACGAACAAAAAGACATCTTCAAATAGAAATTTAAAATGTAATGTAACATATGTAATTACAAAGCAAATAAGTAAAGTTATTTGCATTTTGTTTCTATTTTTCAAGCTTTTTACATAACTTTATCGAAAACATTGACTCTGAATAATTATATGATAATAATTATTGTCATAATTATGAATATTTATGCCAATAAATGAGATATCATTTGAGAACTTATCATTTTCTTGAACAAAAATTCAATTGCAAAAAATAATTAATAAAATGTGTTTCACATTTAAACTATCGAATGTATTATGTTACATACCATTTAGAGCAAATAAAAACATTTAAATGATCAAAATAAATATTTATTCCTTTTATAACTTGTTTTAAACCACAAATTAAAAGAAATGATTCATAAAGCTCAATTCTCTTTTATTGAAATCACTCACACAAAAAAAACTTCATTTACAAAAGAAAAGAAAAATTTATTTTTTTTATTATCAAATTTAGAACGGACTCTTAAAATCCAATTCTCATAACTGACGATTCACAAAACCAAAAATGAAGTTAAGAGCCCACTTTTTACACTTTTTTTCCATTTTAAGATGACAAAACAGAGATATTCATCTGCGTGCAAAAAGAACAAAATATCATTCACCTTTTGGGATAAAGGAGGAGAAAAAAAAAAAAGGATAATAAAGGACAATAAAAGGTAAATAAATAAATAAAAAAAGCTCGTAAAATAATTTACCCTTAAGTTGCCGAAAACATCGTAAAACCCATTTCCGGTTTGAGCTTTCCACGTTTTTTTTAGCTCCTTGATTAAAATGTCGCTGAATTTTCCACCCAAATTGCTTCGCATCCGGGCAACCTGGATAAAAAAATGCTAACAAAGGAAATTAAAGCGCGCGAAAAATTTATTGCTTATAAATGAATCGATACACATCCGAGAGATGGCGCTTTTTTGTTGCTCTTATGTTCTTTTTTTGCGCTTTGGAACATATGGAAGCCGGATGAGATGATGCCACTAAAAAATAAGAACAAAAAACTCATTATCGTTTGCAGGTTCGAAATGGATGGATGCCGAGTTGAAAAACGAATTAATGCATCATGGGAAAGAAAAAATGCTTGTTCTTGCATTTTAATCACTTTTAAAAAAGATAATTTTTTATTATTATTTTTTTTTATTTATTGGTATTTATACATATTTCTCGTAATTTATATACTACAAACACCTTTCTCACTATCTGTTTTTATTGCTACAAATACATTCAATTTATTTAAATAGGGAAAATAATGGATAATAAAAGTAATGAATAGTTTTTAAGTGCAACATAAGATTCTAATTATTATCAAATAAAGAAAATAAATTTTCATTCGTAAAAGACACACACTATATAAGTAAGTTTTTAATTCTTTTGTAATTAAATTGTTTTTATTACTTCATTGTTACTTACATAAAAAGTCGTTGATTTACTTAAAAGGATATCATTTTGAAAATAACTAAAAATTAATCAAGTTCAATTAGATATGCTTATTATTTATCGCATCACTATTTTCCAAAATCAATTTTGTTTATGATTCGCAATTTATCTGCATATTATTTTAGTTTTTCCAAGTAAATGTTGGAGCATTTGTAATGCGATACACATGTTTTGAAGAATTTAAGAAATGGTTTATTTTATTTATTTTTTTCTATTCAAGATATTTTCCCGAAATATCCTTTGAAAATATTTCCTGGAATTTGTGAGAAAAGGAATCGATCAAATACTATTTTTTTTAAGCTGGGTTTATAAGTTTATAAGTTAAACTCCACTATTTTTAATTAGAAAAATTAAAACACTACATTTTCATTTTAATTAACTAATTAATATTAATGGATATCCTAATTAATGTTAATGGATATCACTAATTAATATTAATGGATATAATTGCAAAATTTTAAAAAATTTTTCAATAAACCACATTTTGTTTAATCAGAAATTATATTATTGATAAATAAGAACGTCTGATAAAAATAGTCAATCAGAAATATATGGCAAACAATTGAAAATAATGAAACAGATTATTCACTTGAAATAATTATTACTATATTGAAATACTTTGAAATGTAGCTGCCATTAATATTAATTAAAGTTACTTAAATTTTACAAATTTACGGAGGACACTGCACGGTCTTAACTTACACTACTATAAATACGAAAAGAATACATCTTTGTCTAATTAAAGACATGATTTCTTTTATAACTTGATGTTTATATTCATTTATTTATGTTCATATAGAAGTTTGAAAAATTATTTTAGACGTGATTGGATAAAAACAGGTAAATTATTAGAACTTATTTATTCTTTATATTGCGCGTTTCTGATGATAAAAAGAAATAAGTCATAAATATAAACTTACATATCATCATAAAAGAAAGGAATCCATAATAAAACTAACTAATGTGCACAAACATTATAAAAAAAAAAAAAGAATTTATATTGTGTATTAATTGAGTTCAAATAAATATTTGTAAATTCATTTGTATAAACGAATTTTAAAAGAGTATTTATTATTTTTTATGCAAATGTCTTTTTAATGTGTTATAAGAGAATATTGAAAAAAAAAATGTTAGTGACAGATATTTTCATTTAGAGGCAGATGGTTTAGTTAGACAGTTCTGTTTTCATTTAGATGCAGACGATTTTAATTAGAAAAATATGTTTTCATTCAAACGCAGATGGTTTTAGTTAGACATGTTTTCATTTAGACGAAGATGGTTTTACTTAGACAAATATGTTTTCATTTAGATGCAGATGATTGTAATTAGAAAAATATGTTTTCATTTTCATTTAGACGAAGATGATTTTTAGTTAGACAAATATGTTTTTTTAATTAGAAAAATACATTCGAGATGGTTTTAGTTAGACATGTTTTCATTTAAAAGATGGTTTTACTTAGACAAATATGTTTTCATTTAGATGCAGATGATTTTAATTAGAAAAATATGTTTTCATTCAGACGCAGATGGTTTTAGTTAGACATGTTTTCATTTAGACGAAGATGGTTTTTATTAGACAAATATGTTTTCATTTAGATGCAGATGGCTTTAGTTAGACAATTCTTTCATTGCTTACTAATGTATTGAATACTATAAAAAATCCTAAATTTTCTGATTTTATTGAAAATCAGCAAGTCTCAATAAACGGTCTTAATATAACAGTAAAGAAAATTTTTAAATATTTCTTTATATTCTTCTTGAAACACATGCTTTTAAATATACAATTCACCTTTCAGCGTTTATAAATAGCAGTAGAAACTGTTTTTATGCTATATAAAAACCGATATAATATTTATTTTTGTGGAAAATTGTCATAATGCTTAAATTAATGAATTTATGTCAGTACAAAGAAGAATAAATATTTCATTAATTTCTTTTTGCTTTTAAATATTCAACAAACCCATTTTATAAACGATAATTTTTTATATATAAACTATAATCTTTGTATAAACGATGATATTTTCTCATTCATATCAATGCAAGAAATTTCAACATTTTATAAAAGAATAGTAGAAGATTTTTATGCTATAAAAATACGATATAAGTTTTCTGATTTTTTTGCAAATCGTCATAATCGTCTTTTGTAGAAAATCGTCATAACAATCACCATAATGTCTAAATTAATGAATTTAAGTGAGTACAAAGAAAAGATGAATATTTCATTAATTTCTTTTTTGCACCATCTACTGCAGCTTTTAAATATTCAACATTCCATTCAACAACACATTTTATAAGCGATAATAGAATAATATGTAAACGATATTCTTTACACATAAAACATGATCTTTTCTCATTCATCAATGTACAAAAAGTTCCTCAACTAAAAAACGCAATCCACCGATTCAAAACACCTTTCTCTCGCAAACAGAAATTAGTGCCAGAATTGATCCATCGTGAGCCGTCAGATGTAAAATTTCACATTTAATATTTATAGAGTTTGATACCCCGCATACCGGCTTTATTGGGCATGTCAATCGCTGGGGGACAATTTGCTTCTGACCATTTTGTGTTACATCAAAGATGAAATTAAGAACATTTTCCATTTGATCAGCTTTATGATGGTTTATTATAGTTGCATATAAAAATATAGACTTCATATGGCTAATTTATATTAAAGTTAAGAGACAAGATATCAAGTTTATAATTAGTTAGGGGTTCTCATTAAGATAAGTATGCATGGATAAGGCTTTTGTTGTTGTTTTCAAATTCCTGAGTCTTTGATGTGTAATCATTGGCCATTAGAAATGTTGTTGTTTCTTATCCCACTTGGTAGACAGCAACATCTAAACCAAATCCATGAATCCTGTGATTCTCATGAAAGGAGGAAGAGGGCGGGGGGGGCAACTTCTGTTGTGATGGAGCACCCGTAGATAGAAAGGCGTTGCTTGGTTTTGAGTCGCTGAAGAAGAGGACTGTGTCTTCCAGGAGGACTTTTAGGTGGAACTACCCCGAATTTAAATATCGTACGGAAAAAAAACCCGGAAATCTCCCACCAGTTGGTCCAACTAATGAGGCAAAATGTTGAACATCACAAACGCCATCGAGACTTCTTGTTTTTTGCGAAACAGTGTCTACATCAAAGACCGGCAGTGGAGTGAACCTCTTCATTAATGCTCACCAGCGACGAGCGTTTCCATTGAGCCACAAGTCGGATAATCGGAAAATCAGATATGTAGCAAATTCATCTTTACCCAGGATGCACCATGAAGCGTTTGCAACATTGCTCGCATATTTTGCTATCACAGTTGTGAAAGAACACAACCAAACGTATGGGTAGGGTAGTAGGGCTCTTAAAGTGGGGCCCCCGATCTACAGAGGGTAGCGAAAAAAAAAAAAAATTTTCCTTCTTTTAGCTTTTTCTTTTACGTCAAAGCCAACATTTTCTAATTTTTTTGTTGTTAGTTAGTTTGATAATTTTCTGGTTTATTAAATCCTGTTAAGTACTACATTATCTTGGATTCAATTTTAAATTCTTGTGGTTATTTGCACATATATTTCAAAGATGGTTTATTACATTTTTATAATAAAACACAGATTTCGAACAATGACTTTTATGCTTGTTTTGTATATCAATATGCGTACTATAGAAGACTTTTAAAATTCAAGAATACAATTTTATTGTATTTGTATATTTTGTTGTATAATCATGGTTTTGCCTTCTAGTTTGTGAAAGCAGGGACTGTAGCATACAACCAACGGATTAATGTTTGTGGTCTCTCTCTCATATCAGTAGCGTACTAAACCAAAAGATGAATAAAAATTTATTTGCTTACATTTTAAAAGTTAAAGGACCACTGATCTAAATTATACGCCGCTAATCGTTGATTTTCTTGAGCATTAAAATTATTGAGGATTATTTGCTCATTCCTGGCACTGACACAGGAAAGTCAAACATACGATTTTCAGTCAGTCAAATATCCCATATTAAACTCGGACTTTCTTGTTCAAAATCCCAACGTGGCATTCACCAGGCCCTTCTGAACCATCTACATAGAATATCGTACAAAGAAATATTCTTTTAACTCTAGTAATAGAACTATGATATGATTAGGTAAAGAATGATACACAATCCGTTTCTTTTTACAAAATGTGTTTCTTGATAACGTATGTAGGTTTGATAGAGATATCTCAGGTTCTTAACTGTCTATGGATAGTTTATTATCAGCAAGAGAAGAAAGTAATATGACGGATTAACACTTTTTCTTCTTCCCGTTACAGAGGACTTCCTAGATGAATTTTTATTGTATAAGTATTGTATATTTTGTTGTATAATCATGGTTTTGCCTTCTAGTTTGTGAAAGCAGGGACTGTAGCATACAACCAACGGATTAATGTTTGTGGTTTGTCCCTCATATTAGTAGCATACTAAACCAAAAGATGAATAAAAATTTATTTGCTTTTATTTTAAATTATAATAAGCGGACAATTAAAGAAATTTCCCATTCTTTTAAAATCATTACAAATTTATTTTAAAATACTTGAAATTTTTTTCCAAAATTTGCTGTTAAATTACATAGTAAAATAAATGGATGTAATTTTTTAATAAAAAATATAAAAAAAAATGTTTTAAGAAAATTTGGAAAATGAAAGAATCAATTTAAAAAAAAAAAAAAGTTCGTAGACTGAAATGAAAAAAAAAATGTTTTTAGTAATTTGTTAAAAAAGGGTATATTGTTAGCACCAGGCTGGCTATGTGGGATTTTTCTTACGTCCTTTTTTTCATCATTTCATCGTGTACAACACATACGTGAGCAGTTAATTCTTAAAAAAATTTCTGAAATATATATCACCTCATGTTTTCCTCATGCTTAAAAAGAGAGCTAGTCTAATATCTATAAAAACACACAATATTATCGCATGATGACAACTTAAAATTAAAATGTTGCTTTACATTACAATCATATAATCACGCTTAAAATTATTTTTATATGATCTTTATTGTTTTTTAAATGCTGTGTAATTCGACTTAGGTAGCAAATTCAGCATTACCTAGGATGAATTATGGGAAATCTGCCATAAGTCGTCTAAAATTTGCATCCACAATTTTGAACTAACACTTTTAGGTGGAATTTCAGAAAATCGAATCGTCTTCCTCTTTTCCCAAGATTCAAATTCTCCACTTATTCAAGATGACAGATTTATCATGCCCATGCCTGGCAAAAACATTGAAATTTTGGTATGGATTTGTTTGTCATATTTCCAATCCGGATCCTCTATTTCGAAAACTTAACATGTTACCTATCAGGTCATTCCAATGTTATTAAATTTTAGAGTAAGTAAGTATTTCTAAGTAAAATAGAATAATCGTTATTTAACTTGAGTGTTTCCTAATATCATGATTTCCAAGTTTTTATATAATACCCATTTTTTTTTATCCAACAGCTCCATTTTCGTACCTTTCTGATCTATGTTAAAGGAAAAAAAAATCGATAGTTCTACATACTGTTACTTTACTCCATACCATACATTTACTCAGAAACTACCAAACCAAAAGCAAAAAAACGAAACCAATACCCAAAATAGTGACTAAAAAAGTCACGCATTCGACCCCAAAAAGCCCCAAGACCCAAATCTAATCTCCAGGTATCGAAATCCCAGATAAGATTACTGCCCGTACACGTACACCCCTTTTCACAGATAGATATAAAAAAACACAAAAAAGTTGAGGAAAGAATAAAAAAAGCACTCTGAGCGCACCCTACCTTAACCAATTATCGCCTGGACCACAATGTACACCGTCCCTATTTGCGAGGGGGGTCCTAAAAGTAAGAGAAAAAAAAGAGGAAAAGGAAAGAAAAGAAGTAACTCTCACTCTATCAACAGGTTCCCCCACTTGTTGGAGACTGAGCAACATGTCACTGTTGCTTCACAGCATCCTTCTCTTCCCTCCCTATATTGATTCGGTTTGAGGGCTGCTTTTTTCCCACTGAGGTTGCGCCTCTTGCCTGTTGCTCGACCCTTTGTTACGTTTTTGCTGCCATGCTCGGCTGCTTGACCGTCATGGGAAGACGCTTTTACAGGATGCGTTCACTTATGCAATTAATAGGTATTGATTATGTTATATATATATATATATATATGATGAAATTTATTATTTTATTATAAAAATAAATAATTAATTAAAGAATATTTAATGAAAATTACAAACATTTTGAAAAATAACAGTATTCTAAAAACTAATTATTTTTATTGACTTATTATTTCAATTATTTATTTTTAATTATTATTATTTTAATTAATTATTTTATTTATTGTATTTTATCAAAAAACTAATTATTCATTTTCACCATTTTTATTTCAGATATTATTTTTAATTATAAGTAAATACACTCATGTCCATAAATTAAGGATAATGAAGTTCAGGCAAAGAAAGAGACAGAAGCAAAACAAATTTGACTTATTTGTAAAGTCTATTTATTAAACAAAAGGTAAAGAAAAAAAAAAAGATGCTATATGTTTGACATAATTAATAAAAATTGCGATTTTTACTCCCTGAGCAAATTTCAAAAAGAACCTATTTACAAAAAACAGTATAACATGGTTAGTATGATGGTTAATATGGAGTATGTCTCCCGGACGATGCAATACAGGCCTTACAATGCCTAGGCATGCTGAGTATCAAATTATCAATCTGATCTTGGGGAATATTACACCACTCATCAAGCAATGACCTCGAAGTCCCGGTTGACAGGTGGGAGGGGGTTGACGGACTGCAATTCGTCGGTCAAGCATATCCCACACATGCTCTATTGGTTCAAGTCCGGTGAGTATGCTGGCCAATCCATGCGGGTGATATCCTTCAATTGAAGGCATTCGTCTACAATGTTTGCACGGTGAGGACGGGCGTTGTCATCCATAAACAGAAATTCAGCACCCATGGCTCCCCGAAACAAACGTACATGTTGTTCCAGAATGACATCCCGATAGATGTGGCCTGTCATCGTTACACTCTGAACATGCAGGTCAGTTCTGGAACCAAGAATAATTCCCCCCCAAACGAACCATCCTGCACCACCGTAACGGTGTCGTTCAATGATGTTCTCTTGGTGGTAACGGGTACCTGGCGCTCTCCATATGAAAGTCCGGCGAGAATCAGATTGCAAACTAAACCTGGACACGTCGGAAAACATCACACAAGACCACTGTTGCGGTGTCCACAATGCATGCTCTCTAATCCAGGTTAATCGCAGGCGACAGTGAGTTGCGGTAAGTGGAACACATCTGACAGGCTTACGAGCATATAGACCAATGTGCCCTAAACGTCTGTACACGGTCTGCCTTGAAACTGTCGTACCGGTAGCTGAAGAGAGCTGACGAGACAGGTCTGATGCTGTGCTCCGTCTGTTTCTTTTTGGCAGTAACTGCTAAATACCGGTCCTCTTTCGGCGTTGTAACTCGGGGGCGACCTGTGCTGTAACATCTACTCACATTACCATAATCTTGGAATCGTTGCCAGAGCCTGGATATGACACTCTGGGCGATTCCAAGTTCCTCGATACTTACAGCTGGACTGGGTACATCCGCATTCCAGTCGTCCGATAATTCTACCACATAAAAAATCATCCAAATGCTTCCTTTGTGCCATAAGTATGCGGTTATTGCACAGAAAGGCTTTAATGCGCTTGTGAACAATTTTACTTCTTTGCCACCATTCCTTATATACCCCCTCTTACACTCTCGTCATTGTGACATACTATCCGCGCCATCTGGTGGTTTCCTGTAATTTGCATATTCTTCTTCAAGATGTGCGTGATAATTCTACAGGTGAAATTTTTATTTTAGAGTTCAATTTCTGTGTGATTCTGAATTATCCTTAATTTATGGACATGAGTGTAAAAAGACTATTGTAAGTTTAATTGACTACAGTCGCCTCGTTATTAACACGGGTTTCAGATTTCATTAGTTGGGCTCCGATATGAATCCGAATCGAAAGTTCCAGTGTCCACATCTTGATGGAAACGATAAATCTGTAGGGCGGAATGAACTTCCAATAGACTTGATAAGTAGGCAATGAGATCCATGGAAGTCACTAGTAATAGTTCGTAAGTGTTAATTCCTAATTTTTGCCAAAATGTAAATATGCAAAAAAATGTAGTGTCCCAAATCCCAAAATGGTGCACCCTGGGTGACGTTTTCTTTGCTACATAACTACTGTTTAAATGAGAGATTTCTTGCAATGTATCAAGCATATGGAAATAAAACAGCAATTATAGCTCGTTTTCAAAACTATCTTTGAATCCCAAATCTACCTGATATTTTTTAAAAAATTTGTCGGGAAAATGGTTCTAAAAATTATTTTTATTATAAATAAACCACAAAAAAAAAGGTTAATTATTTTTCACAAAATGATTTTATAAAATTTTATGTCTAGCTAAAAGTGTTTTAAAATTAACAAAAAAAATAGAAGAAATATATATGTACATATTAGTTCAAATATTTACAATTAATAAAAAATAGTTTATGTTATTTAAATTTAGTTCTTAAATATTTAATTTTTTTTTTGGTATTTTATAAAATAAAATATTAGTTTAATATAAAAATGTCAGTAATTTTTTTCAGTTTCGAATGAATATTTCGAGAAGAAAGTATTGGTTAATAATAATTATATTATTCTACTTCGCCAAACCATCAAACCTCGCCAAAGTGATAGCCGCTAAGTGTCACATAGTTGAATTTATCATCGACATGATGTATGTTTTAATCTTTATCTTTTGAATATACATTATAGATATACTTCGCCAAATCACGAAGCTTTGCCAAACAGATTGCAGGTCAGTTTTGTCGCCAAGTGTCACATCATTGAATTTATCATCGATTAGATGAATATTTTAATCTTTATCTTTGAATATATATTATAAACATTTTTGCAAAACAAAAGTCTTTTTTACAGTAAATAAAAGTGAATTAACTAATTAAAGATGCATAAATTATTAATTCACTAAAATAAATTTTTCCATATTTACTAGAAACTTTCAGTAGCAAAAGGAATTACTATTTGTCTATTTGAGAAGTTGCTGTTTGCTGCTGTTTTAAAATATATATTTGTTTTCGGTAATAAATATCCACAAATATAAAAGAAAATTACATAAGTAAATTAAGGCCAACAAATTATTAACAAATATAGTTTTGTAGTTTGCAATCAAAAATAGAAAATAATGAAAATATATATATTTAATTTTTATAATATATTTTTTTTTTTTTTTTTTTTTTTTATTTTTTAAAAAGTTGATCGAGATAAAAGATTTATAGATTAAACGATAAATCGATTAATTAAACATAAATTGCGATTCAAAATAAATTTTTCATAAATATTTTTAATTTTAATAAATTTAATATAATATTTAAATTTAATATTTTTAATAATAAAATTAATATTTAATAAATTTTATAGTATTTAATATGTAATTTATATTTAAATTTAAAATTAATTAATAATAAATTTAATAATTAAATTAATAACTTTAATATTACTATTAATTAAATAATATATTTAAATATTAAATAAATAATATATTTAAGTATTAATTATATTTTTAAGTTTTTTATTTATTAAAATTAATTTAATTTATTTATGGTTCTAGGTTTGTAAATTATTATATAATTTATTTCAAAAATAAAACACGCTGAAAGGATGATCCAATTATAAAATGACATCAAGTTCAGTGATTCTGGAACTGTAGTAACTTATTGAAAATAATAAAATGCAAATTTAATTTCGTTACATCCTACAAAACATTTATGAAATATGTCATGAATAATGAAAATTATTCTCTTTTAAAATAAAGGATTATTTTGTTTATAAAATTGTAATTAATCATGCCATTTATCAAAAATATTTGACTAAAATCAATTATAATGAAGCAATAGAAATACAGTTTCCTTTTCTTCTAATGCAGCTGGCAGATAGACCGTGATCTTCGCCATAAGTGGCTGCGACGATATTACCACTTTGCATTACCCAGGGGGCGTGTGTAACTCTGAAGATAAGCCACGGACGCGGAGTAACAATGCCCCCGCGGCGCTTTACGATCCTATTAGACCGGGACCTACATGCAAAGTGGATTCCGGAACCACTACAATAATCTATGCGGCAAAGCCGGGATTTGAACCCGGTGTACTGTGGTACTGAAAGCCAGAGCGCTAGCTATCTGGCCATCAGGACCTGCAATAGAAATAGTGAAAGTCTAGATTTATTTTCAGAAAATTGTTTCTGGTTTGGAAGTAATTCCGATGATTTACTATTAGAAGTAAATCTGGATAAGATCTTTTAATGACTCCACGTGCCATGATATTTACAGAAATAGCTCCACTACTTTCTAGTATTTCAGCTGAACAAGGTCTTTAATTAGTGGTATCTGAATTTTTCAATTCGATTTAACTAGTGGTAGAACTTCATTCAATTCGATGAAAAAATGATCCCGTTCACAAAAATAGTTGAACTTGAAGCCTAGCTAAATGGCTCATTTGAGGAATGGTTAAAATTTATGTATATAGATTTTAAAGAAATAAAAAGTCTTAAAAATGTTCTCTTGGGAAGTTTTCAAATATTTCAATTCAATAGTGATATATATGTAAAAGTAATAATATAAAACTATGATTTTTTTAATAATTTCATTTTTAAATAACAATAGTTATTAAATTAGCAAATAAAGTTCAACAAAAAATAACCTTCTAATGAATAAATAAAAAATATTTTTCATAAAAATTGAAAAAATATTATTCCTTAGAATGGATAAAATCGCTACATATTTACATTTCTCTGAAATTATGAGGAATATATTATAAAAAATACATATATATTAAATAATAAAAGTGTTATTTCAAATATCAACATTTGGAAAATCGATGAATTTATTCTTGGACTTTAAGTAGTGCTTTGTATAATATACTTAAGAGTTTTAAATAAAGAACATATTTTATATTTATATTTAAACATGGGGATAGCAATATGCAAATTTCAGAGATAAATCGCGTAGAACAGGTTTTTCATTTCATTTCTGTATATTCATTTTTTTGATGATGCCCGCACCACGGGAATTAACAGATCTGAAAATATTGGAGCTAGTGGGTATTTATTAATTAGAAAAAAAGAAATTCGCTGAATCTTAAAAAAATACTTGAAAAAAATTTAACAGTTTTGCATTCAATTATTTGTCTGTTAAACTGTTGTTTCCTATTCCAGCATAAGACCGACTGGAGTGCCTTTACTGACAGAAATCGCTTCAGCGACTCTCGTGGGCACGTCATATCGGTTTTCCGTGGCCTGGTCAAAAGACAATTGGTAAAAAATGTGGCGCAGACCCCACGAAATGGACATACAACGATCATTGGTAGCTCCGTAATGGTGTGGGCTGTTTTTCATGGCATGGACTTGGTCCTAGTCCTGGACCGTTTATCATATGTTAAATCTTTCAAAGATTTCATGTACCCAAACAACGATGGGACTTTTTGAAAATTGTCTGTTCGCGATTGGTTTGAAGAACATTCTGGACAATTCTGATCTGGTCACCTAGATTGAATCCCATCGAGCATTTAGCGGGACATCATCGAATCTGTTCATTGCTCCTGCACCATCAACGCTTTCACAATTATGGACGTCTATCGAGACAGCATGGCTCAATATTCCATAAGACTTCCAACGACTTGTTGAGTATGCCAGTAGTTGCTGCACTTCGCCGGCCAAGAAGGGACGACACGATATTAAAGAGGTATCCCATGACTTTGTCACTTCAGTGTAAAAATAATTTTCATGTATATATTTTTTTCAGTATAGATCTGAAATATAAGTGGTATTTATTAATTAGGAAAAAGAAATTCGCTGAATCTTAAAAATACTTGAAAAATTTAATCAGTTTTGATAATTATTCAAACTTTGTTTCATATAATTGTTCAGAAATGCTTCAAGTGTCGAAAAAGACAGTTAAGAATTAATTCATGCAACGATCATTATAGTATTGCATATCATGGTTTATCATATTTAAATCTTTCAAGATGAAAAACAGGGACTATTTGAAGACATTTGAAAATTGTCTTCCTTTCTTTGTTTTTTGTGGCGCTCAGCGAATCTTGCTAATATCTGCCTTTCAAAGATGCTTCCATAGATTGATACCAGTAGTAATCAAGATGAATGTCTGGGAACATCAAGAACATAGATCTCATCGCAGCTTGTCGAATAGTGTTTGATTACTTGGGAGCATTCCAAGAACATGATGGATGTCATCATGTTGAATTTTTATCGTGGGTAAACTATCCTTTTGTCTGTAAATGATAGGTTCAAACATATCAACTACAATCGATATTTGTTTTTACCAAATTATGGACGAGTATTTGTTTTATCGAACTTTATCAGCTCATGATTATTTCTGACCGACAGGATATTCTCAATTTTCAGCATCAAAACGATCATCAGCTGGTGCATGTTGACCGTAAGTTGCCACAAGAATTCGATGTAGTTCAACTGCAATTTTCTTCAAATTAAAAACATAAGAGTAAGAATTCCTTCCAAATGTTATGTTTTTATTTCAAACATTCGACATGATTAGATTTAAAAGAAATCTAGGTTTTTACGCATTCCAAATGAAACAAAACATGCAGTAACGTTTGACATGCGATAGTTGTCAGCCAGATTTCTTGGTAATAAATTATACCATGGGTTAGAAAACCACATAAATCAGTTTGGTACTCATTCATTACAGATATAGCGATTAAATTAAAAGGTTTGCCGCCAAATTTTAAGAACACGATTATGTCTTAATAATTACAGAATAATCTCATAATATGTTACATTTATTCTGAATATAATTACAGAAAATTAAAAATTTATTAAAACTTTATTTTTGAAAAAAAAAAAAAATATTCACTTCGTTTCAGCATTTAATTTAACGGATCTATGAAAATCTACCTGCCATTCATCGACCGAAAGATTCAACCCCAAATAGTTCCAACCACTCACTTTTGAGGCGCGAAAGTTAACTTGTTGAACAAGTTGGAAGAAGAACCTTAGGAAAAACCCCAGCTTCAATCGCGAGGATGATGAAGCCTTCTTGGAAGGGTGCTGTCAGCTTAGAATCAACATCCTCCCCCAACCCCATCAGGGTGATTGGCAAAGTGTTGATTCTGACTGCACAATATATACCCCTTCACTGGTTGCAGAGTCTCGCTTCGAACGAATTAAATATTGAACTTGGGATGGGTTTATTTCCTTCCCTCAAGCAGATATGTCTTTTCTTCTTATTGCTCGGAGGGAAGACATGTCTGCAATGTTATGCAACTGGTTGTAATTGTGTGATGTGGCTAAGAAAATAGATTAAATATTAAATTTTGTTTCCCTTTTCTTAAGCAAAGCAGGCTTAACTTATTTTTTTGGTGGAAAAACATAGAAATAATGTTATATATATCTAAACTTATATGGTATTAAAACCTCAGATCCACTAGCAAATTTAAATATGCTTTTTTTCACAAGAGAGAAAATGAATAATGAAAAAGACCACTGTTACGTACCCTTTATGTGGCCTTGGCCGAGTGGTTACCCCTTCTGGCACCTCGGCCCCCATTGCGGCTTCTGATCTCGAACCTGGCGGTGGCATGGATGTTTCGTAGTGGTTCTGAATCCACTTTAAACCGTAGGTCCCGGTCTAAAGAGCGTTGTAGGGATAGTGTTATTCGCGCCCATAGCATGTCTTCTCAAAGCTACACGTGCCCTGAGTCGTAAAGCCAGTGCTAAATGAGTAACAGTGTGCAGTCTTTGCTCATGGCATAAAAGATAACTTCTGTATCGCCAGCTGCGTTACAAACAACAACGTACCCCTTTATAATGCTACAAATTGAAAAATTTATCTACAAACATAGTAATATTGAACACCAAGTCGAAAACATAGAAATGGTTATTGTAGTTATAAAAATATTCTTATTGTTTCTTAAACCATAAAGCAAATGGTAATCATTATATAATTATAACACAGGAATATGCAACGTTTAACAATCACAATCATATCATAAAAGTTATTCGTATTACAAAAACATCAAAAATCAAAATGTCAAAGATAGCAATATTAGAATCACCAATAAGATTTGGAGAATTGTATCACCATAAGAATCTTCTATTAACTCAGTTTTCCCTACAGTTATTAGGTATACAAACTTATTCAATTATCCACTTGTTCAATTGCACATAGTATTTGTTTCCTTCTTTGTGATATGGCTAAGAAAATAGATTAAATATTAAATTTTATTCCCTTTTCCTAAACAAAAGGTGTTTATTTATTTATTTTTTTGGTGGAAAAATAATAATAATGTTATGTATCTAAAAACAGATATGATATTAAAAATGAAATCCGCTAACAAATTTAAATATGCTCTTTTCATAAGAGAGAAATGAATAATGAAAGAAAATTTGTTACATAAGCTTTCCAATGCCACAAGTAGTAAATCTGTCGAGAGCATTGAAATATTTATTGTAGTTATGTAATAGTTTTTCATTTTTTCTTAAATCATAAACCAAATGGTAATCATTATATAATACCAGTGCAGAAATATGTAATGTTTAACAATCACAATCAGGTCATAAAGCTAGTCCTGTTAAAAAACGTCAAAAAAAATTCAATACATATTGAAATATTAGAATCATCATACAACTAAAAAATTGTTACATAAGAGTCTTTGCAAAATTCAGTTTCACTACAGTCTATTAAATAAATAAGCTTGTTCAGTAACGTTTAACAATCTCAATAAGATCAGTCCTAATATAAGAACGTCAAAAAATTTAATATATACAGAATTATTTGAAACACCAATAAGAATTGCTACGTAAAAGTCTTCGATTAATTCAGCTTTGACTACAGTTTATTAGGTACACAAGCGTACCCTCTTAAATTCAACTGCAAACTGTATTTTGGTTCCATGTGCTTTTGGTGAGACATTTTCCTGAGTTGAACCAAAATAGATAAAATTTTGAATTCTCCAGTCTGCCATTAGAGAATTATGCAATTTTTAAAAAAAAAAATCTTTTAGGAGATTTTAGTTTTGAAAATCAAGTCCTTCATTTTATAAATCTTAATTTTAGTTGAAAATTAATTTAATTAAGATCAATATTGAACTATTTTTGCATAGGTTATTATGTTCTTAATAAATAGACTTAGTTTTTCTCATAATCTAAATGAAAAGAAAACAGTAATAAGGATTGGATACTGATTGAAAAACTAAAAAAAAATTATTTAACCTGTATAAAACACACTTCTACATTGATATCTGTAGTCAAATAAAAACACATTATTTATGTGCATGCGATGCCAGAAACATAATTCCATACTTTATGAAATACAAATGATATACTGTCATTTGTTGAAATAACAATATATAATTTTTAAGGCGATAATCGTTTTTATACGATCGTTTAATACTAATATCATTTTATAGACTAACAATTAATAGACAATAATAATATATTGTCCTAATGTCCCTTAATTATAATTACTTACTAGTTTTTATCCTTATTTATGGTTTAAACTATTTAATAGATAAGATTATTTTTCAATAATTATTTTTTTTTCTGTAAAATTACACTTTAATCAATAAAAAACCCTATACTAAGCGTAATTGAAAATTATCGTCTATTTAACAAAAATTTGGAAAGAAAGTTCATGTTAAATTTAACGATATTGACAAGGGAGTAAAAGAATATATCAGAAATTACAAAACATAGTGTTGAGATAAAGGAATTTCCTCACTAACGAAAAACTTAATTAAGTGCAACTATTTTTGAGTAATTAGCAGTTGAGTAACTGCTATACTGTAAAAAATGCAATACATTTGGTAATTTATTGTCTCTTATTAGATTTAATTTTGAATGATTTACATGTTTTAACTGAAATTTAAGATTTTTGTAAGTTTTGGAAAATTAACCTGATTTTCATTTAGTTAAATGTTCATGCATAAAAAAAGATTAATTAACTATGTTCGTTAAAAACATCTTAAAATAAGCTGGCCTCAATTAATAAACTTCGTAATTTTTTTTAAGCAGCTATCATACTTGTGTAACATAATTCTCTTTACGTTTGAAATAATTAAATATTTTGAGGATTCAAATTTCCAAAACATTTGTATACTTTTAGACAGGAATTGATTGATTTCTATGTGTATACTTACGGGATATTATAAAAATAATTATCGGTATTTTTTTGCTGAACAAAATTTAAAAAATAATGCATTTGTAAGTTGTAAAAAATGATCAAATTTAAGTTTCATTTAAATAAACGTCAAAATAAAAATAAAATCACATTGGAAGAAAAAGAGATGTATTGAATTAGAAATAAATGTCATATTACAATAAAAATAAACTCACGTTGAAATAAAAATTTGAGAAAGTTTAATAATTAAATAATCTAATTTATTTTAACTTGTCTTAAATGAAGATGCATAAGAAATGAGAAATTTTTCTGGGTTGAAAATTACATTTTGCACGTGACTGCTATTAGGTAGTTCTATATGTTTTTACACTAACTATTAGTATTTGCTAAAATTATTTTAGTGAGTTAATCATTATGATTATAAAATCATTTTTATACGTTAATTAGAAAATTATAGTGTATATAAATGTTTTGATTCCAATACTTTTTTGTTTGTGTTACAGTAAATTTTCCATACAATACTCCCCATTGAAATGTTATGATTTACGAAACTACATAATATTAATAATAATATAAATTTGCATTTATTTGTAAAATTAATAGCATTATAAGCTGCTAAAGTAACTACCAACAGTAAATAACCATGAATATCATAACTTATATATTTGCATTAGTTTCAAAAATATTTCTTTAATAATAAAATCTCTGTGGGTAAATTTTTATACAATGCTCTCATTAAAATGTCATGATTTATGAATATACATAATATTAGTAATAATATAATTTGAATTTATTTGTAAATCAAAAGCATTTTAAGCCTTTAAAGTAACCACCTACTCTAAATAACCATGAATAGTGCAAACTTATATGTTTGCATTAAATTCAAAAAATAAGTCTTTAATATCTCTATAGATAAAATCTTTATATATAAATCTCTATAGATAAACTTTCCATACAATACTCTTATTAAAAAATGTTATGATTTACGAAAATTCCTGATATTAATAATAATATAAATTTGCATTTATTTGTAAATCAAAAGCCTTTTAAGCTCTTAAAGTAACCACCTACTATAACTAGCCATAAATATTGTCTAATTTATATGTTTGCAATAATTTCAAAATAATTCTTTAATATTTCTATAGATAAAATAAACAAAACAAAAACTTATTTTTTTCCAGTTTCACAAAATAATGCCGCATTGAAATTTCTAATACATGCGGTGCTTCTAATCTTCAAAAAAATTGAAAAAAAAAAATTAAAAACTCAGTCCAAAATGTTTAATACCTTATGCAAACAGTTCTGTAATTAAAAATGTATTTGAAGGACCTAAGCTTTTAGAAAGACACGTTTTAAAACTCAGAGAAAAAAAAAAAACTTTGTCTTAAAAAAGAAATCAAAATTAATGGAAAGAAAAGAAAAGAAAAGAAAAAAAAAAAAAAACTAATTTTGTATCTGCTGTTCAAGCCTAAAAAGTAACGTAAATTAAAAATTCCCTTGGTGCATTCTTCTAATAAAATAATTACCATGGCTTTGTCTTTTGAAAGAAAATGATTTTCGAACATTAACTGGCCTAGATAATCCGCTTTTACAATTTTTTCCAGCAAGAAAAAAAAATAACAAAACCGAAGAGTTATTTTCTGAAGATTCCTCTTTTATCGAAAAGGATTAAAGTTCTGGAAAAGTCGAATTGAGTTGTACGTTCGGTAATTTCGGTTTCACTTCACTTTAATTCTTGAATTTACGAAATCGTTTGATTTTTAAAATGCCATTATTCTTTTTTTAGGCTTTTCAATGTTCGACTTCAGAATAAATGGGTATGCTTCTATCAAAAATGGAACAGAAAAAAATTTTTTTGTAATTATATTTATTAAAAATGTTTTTCTGTGAAGATTGTCGCTTTGGGTTTTGTGCAGTATGTTCCGGGTTTCATATTGTTTTTATTTATTTATTTATTTTTTTGAAATTTCACAAAAGATCATTAAGAATTTTCAAAAGAATTCTAAATAAGCTTTTGTTTACATCTTCGTAAGAACTAAATCATGACTTAATAATCAGAGCAACAAACAAGACAAAATAAGAATTCATTGGCACGCTGAGTTTTAGCATTTTTAAATCATCAGTTAATAAGGCTACTGCTGTAAAAAATAATATTGTCTGTGAAATTCAAGTGCTTCGTCATAATTACTTCTATTACAAAATATTTTTTAGGGCAAGTTTGTGACAACTTAAAATTTAGTTTAATATAACGAGTTTTTAATCTAATGATTCTTATGATATATGATGTTGTTTATTAATCAGTAATTAACTATTAATTATATCCTTAATTATCATTTTGAATTTGTTTAAAGTGTTGATTATAATGATGAATAATAATTATTTTGTTTCTTTAATTTAGACATGTTTTTTTAAATAGAAGTTTTACAACATGTTTACGTAAGATAAAGAAAAACAACTCGCTCATAATTTCAATAGTTTCGGCATTAAACAAGATTAATTTTTGAAACATATTTAATTTTTTTGTAGTTTTTGCTTTTAATATTTTTATACTTCCTTCAACTATATTGTTTTAAGCAAGGGCTATTTGATGCTGTCAAACAGATGTCATTATCCAATACATATCATTCCTACATATTTCCTTACATATCATTATCCAATACATGTCATTACTACATATTTCCGTACATATCATTATTCAATACATGCCATTCCTACATATTTCCTTACATATCATTATCAATACATGTCATTCCTACATTCCTTACATATCATTATCAATACACATCATTTATACATATAACCATTACATATTATAATCCAGTACATATCATTCATTTCATATCATTATGAAATACTTATATCCTTCCTTCCATATCATTATCCAATACATATCATTCCTACACATTTCCTTACATATCATTATCAAATACATGCCATTCCTACCTATTTCCTGACATATCATTATCCAATACATATCATTCCTACATTTTTCTTACATATATTATCCAATACATGTCATTCCTACATATTTCTTACATTTAATTATCCAATACATGCCATTCCTACATATTTTCTTACATATCATTATCCAATAAATGTCCTTCCTTCATATTCCTTACATATAATTTATCTGGGTCAATACATGTTCTTCCTACATGTTTCCTTACATATCATTATCAATACATATTTTCCTTACATATCATTTTTTAATACATGTCATTCCTACATATTTCATTACATATTATTATCCAATACATATCATTCATATATATTTCGTTTGCATGTCATTATCTAATACATATCATTCCTTTAATATCATTATCGAATATACAACATTCATACATATCATTATAGAATATACATCATTCATACATATCATTATCGAAATACATCATTCATACATATCATTATCCAATATACATCATTCATATATATCATTATCCAGTACATATCTCCTTACATATCATTATCAGTACATATTATTCCTTTCATATCATTATCAAATACACATCATTCATGCATATCATTATCCAAACACATAATTCATTTAAGAACTTTATTTGTTTAATCATTTAAAAACTGTATGTTGTTACTGAACTACTATTTCTTATTCTTAAGAGTGGACTTGTGAAATGAAGAAACAGAAAATATAACTGAAACGAAACATTTTTAAAGAAACCTAAAGATAAAGAATACTTTATTTAATATTTAAAGAATTGCAAATAAAATATATTTGTTAACTCAAGACTGAATGTTTTCACTTTTCAATATATACAAACAAACTTTCTTGTCTGCAGATGATTAACAAAAAAATTTGCTGCTTCCAAGAAATAAATCTTTGCACGAGACATTAATAAATTCTTTCTGAAGAGAGGGCTATAAGTTAAATATTGAGGTGTGATAAATCGTTCTGTTCGATTCCGTCCCCACCCCTTTCAGTGGATAAAGGGACTCATGAATTGTTATTCCATCCACCCTCCTATCTCTCCGTTTCCTGAGAGATACATACTTAAACAGAAATAGCGTTTAAGTCTCATAAATCGTGGTAATGGGGTGTCAAATATTTAACTGAATTTTAGAAATAGGTGTTCTTTTTCACACTTAGGCCTCCCCAAAAAGCGTAATTAGAATATCTTTGTCTTTTATTCTGTCATTAAGTTTTATATATTTATAGTTTTGCCACAATTTTATACTTTTTGTACAGTAAAATACTTGAAGTAATATTAGAAACATTGATGGAAATTTTTTATTTAATCACAGACATTTTCGTTGTGCACTATAAATGTATTATATTATTTATATATATTATACTATATTATATTTATGTATATGGAGCTTGAATGGCCGAGTGACTATTACAAATATATATAAGTTGTTGTTTCTTATCCCACTTGGCAGACATCTGGAGGCCAAGCCACACGAGCCCATATGTATTCATGATTGAAGGGGACGGAAGCAGCTTTTGTTGTGATGGAGCACCCATAGGTATAAGTCTGACTTTTGCTCCGTGACTCTCTTACAGTCATATGAGACCACTGGTACCTACGGCTTAAAGTGGTTCCGAATCAATACAAACATCCATGGCACCGCCGGACTCGAATCTGATGCCTGTAGCTATTCAAGTCCATATATATCATCATTTGGCGCATCCACAGCCTCCTCCTATATATATGGGCACCTAATGTTCAGAGGTGATTACCGTTCTGGCGCTTGGGCCACAGGTTTCGGGTTTAGTCCAGTGGGGCCATGCATGTTTGTAAGGGTTTGGAATCAAATTTAAACCGTAGGTCCCGGTCTAATATGGTTGTAGAGCGTTGGACAAATTGCTGAAAACCTAATCCCGTAAAGCTAATAATAAAAACATCTCCTGTCTAGAAATCTGCCAGCAGGCTGATTTGGTATTCGCCCAACAAAGGGCTGTTGCGAAAACTGATGGTGATTTATGTATGTATATAATATTTTTATTCATATTTTGCATTGAAAAATAAAAGACAAAAATCCCCAAAATTATTAGTCCCACAAGACAAAAATACATATACACACAAAAAAATTGAATAGACAGGTAAATAATGACATATAAAAAAAGTAATATTTTCAAAAAAAAAAATTAAATTAATAAGATAAATAAATTAAGAAACATTTAAGCCAAATGTATAAAAAAATAGGAATGGGATTGTAAAAATGTTTAATTTTAACAAGCTTATAAGAAAATAAATGAAGTAGTTTACGAATTTTTAATTTTATCATAAGTTCTGGTATGTTTTATCACATATTTAGATTAATGAAACTCGAATTATAATGTTATGTAATGATTCATATACTTAAAGACCCTTAGGTAAAGAATGGAAACAAAATGCTGTTATTTAATGTCTAGACAACTGGAAATATAAATACAAAGCTTGACTTTATATTGGCAAACCGTTAGTATTGGCAACGCACATTTATTGGTAATATTATTTTCAAACATAATTGAATGGAAGTAACTTAAGTTAATGTTTTTTAAATAAAAGCTTTTTTTGAAATGAAAGTTTCACGTGGTCCATTAAAGAATAATTAGTTTTAAATAAACACTTAGAAGTTTAATTTTTTTTCTACGAATATTTATTTTTGGAACATCAATGATCTCGTATAAGCACATCGGGTAACACATAGTAAAAATAACGAAAATAATAAAAAGTATACAAAATTAAATAAAATTAAATAAAAAATTAATAACGTTACAAGAAGTAATACATAAGTATAAATTTATCAAATAGGCAAGAATTCACAAATTCCATGAAATGCTGGAAAAGAAAGAATTTGCTTCAACAGAATATTTTACAAATTTTCGAGAAACAAGAACTCTTATAAATTAATAAAAATTTGTAATCTAAATCCAGATAATTTTATTTGTTTGTAATTTGTAGAAAAAGTAAGTTTTTTTTTACGAAAATTGTCATAAGAAATTTATAATATTGATAAGATTCAGAAATTTCATGAAATGCTGGAAAAGAAGATTTTGCTTAAAATAGAATAGGAACAAACAAGAATTAATTTACAAATTTCACAGACAACAAGAACGCTTTAGAAATTTGTAAATTAGCCCAAATCAAACAACTATGTAATCTAAATACAGATATATTTAATTTGTTTAATTGTTGAAAAGAAAGTATATTTACGAAAATTGATATAAGAAATGATTTTAATTATTTTTTATTGTGAGGAAATATTTTTTGTTATGCATGTATTTTAGACTAATTTCAGGAAATAATTTTGAATCAGTTAAAAATTATGTTACGAAAACATGTATTTGAAATAAATTAATATTCAAAACGTTAGTAAATAATTTTTTAATTTAAAATGTTTATACTTGGTAGGGAAAGTAACTAGTTATTGAATATAAATGTTAATTTTTTAGTTTTAAGTTACAAAAATACAATAATTCACAAATTAATTAAAAATTTTCAATGTTAAAAAAATCTAGCTCCAGTTCTTAAAGTTAACGTTAAAGAAAATTTAAGATTAAAGAATAAAAAAGAAGAAAAAACAACAATAAAAATATTAAAGTAATTTCTTATATAGGTTTGAAAATGTTTCGTAAATGTAAAAATTACATTTTTAAATAAAATATTTTCATAAATAAAATTTTTATTAGTTCAAAATTCAAAAGTATCATTAAGATGTTTTAATAAAAAAATTTGATGTTATTATAAGCTTAACTATTTTCTTTTAAAATAGAATAATTGTTATATTTTTTCAAATAATTAAGATTAAAAATAATAATCTGTACATAAATTCAATGCATTTACTATAAGAAGCATATTTTGTAAACAAAAAAATTAAACAATGATTGAATATGAAATTTTATTTTTTAAGAGAACATTCTCGTAACATTTAAAATCCTATTTTTATAAAAATTAAAAAAAGAAAACATTAAGTAATGAAATTTAAGAATATTTTTAGGCAAAAAGGCTTTACCAATCTTTCAAATTAAATTCCTTCTTTTTAATATAAATTTTAATTAGAAAGATGAAACAATGTTATTCTTGCACATTTTATATTATTTATTCTTTAACTTTTGAATAGCCTTTAGATTTTTCAATTATTTATTTATTTTAAGAAATGTAATAATATAGATTTTAAAAATTAAGATATTTAAATAAAAATGTTATTTAAAATCAATGCATTTTTAATAATAAAAAAAAAAATGCAATAGCCAACAAACTATTATTAAATAACCAATAAACCCATAGCTTATTATAATTATTTTTAAATTTATAATTAGATTGAAATGATAATTTAATGATAAATGTTTTTGATAATTTGATGAAATGAAATGTTTGCTGTAATCTCTAAAACATTATTATTGTTAGGGATTATTTTACAGCATTATTCTTAAGCAATATATAAACATACATATTTTAGAAAGGATATTTGTTCTTAAAAGTTATGCTCTAATCATGAAGTATTTAATTATTTTAAGTAATATTTTTCATTCAAAAGCATTCGACTGCTTATTCATTTGAAAACTTTCCAATAAATATCTGTATATTTAATCTTTCTCAAATCTTAAGTTTCATAAGATTCTTAAAAAGAAGATAAATCTGCTTTTGTTACTTTTTAAACATTACCCTCCCCCCACCAAAAATTAACTCTTATTTAATAACAAATCCTAAAACATTTAATAATATAATTTTATAACTAATCTATAACATAATTTGATGCTTTAAATATGTACATTTAATTATGTGACTTTGTGATTAATTTATAAGAATACAATTTTATTTAAATCTAATTGAGTCTATAAGAATATAAGTTAATTTAAATCTTATTGAGTCTAAAGAATATAATTTAAGAACTATACAATTAGAACTATAATTTTTACTATAAGATTATAATTTATTTTAGATCTAATTAAAAACTAGAAGAACATAAATAAATTTGAATCTATTAAATTTTTATGATTAATCTTTAGAATATAATTTAATTTAAATCTATTTAATAATTTAAATCTCTACTTTTAATAAAATAATTCAATGTTTAATCTTTTTTTTTATGTAAAATTTTACTTAAGTTTATTTTTTATCCAAATTATTCAGTTTTTAATGTTTTTTAAAAGTAAATTAAACTTAAAATTTTATTCAAAAATCGAAAATCTACATAACTATAGAAAGGAATTTAGCTTAAATAAAATATCATTCACAAACTTTTGATTGCCGATACACTTAAAGTCTTTTTGCAGGCATCAACAGCATCATCTCTACTTCTCATCCCTTTCAAGTAATGTTAAAACCATTCTTTTCATCAACTGCCCCTCCTCCTTCCAATCTTTCCCATTAAATTTTTAAAAATTATCCCATCTCTCCTGTCTCTTACTCTTTTCTGGCAAACAGGGAGATGGAAAAGAACACGTATATAAACTTCAGAACACCCTCCTGACATCCATTGAAGTTTTCCCCGCTCGCTGAAACTTAAGCCATTCCCTTTATGGTACGAGTTAAAGAAGAAAAAAAAAAAAAAGGAAAGAAAGGCCCACCTATCTCTTATTACCCATCTACGTGGAAAAACCACACTCCGTGTGTCACGTCTACGTCCATGGGAAAATACTTAACTGTACGCAGTGGGTTGGGATGAGTAGTGCAAGAATAATTAATAATAATATCAAATGAATAATTCAGTTTTTAATGTTTTTAAGTAAATTTTACTTTAAAATTTATTCAAAATCGAGTATTATTGCATCACATTACAAACGATTGCCAATACACTTGAAAATCAAGCATCAACAACATTGCCAGCATCAACAACATCATCTCTACTGATGACTCACAAACTTCTTGGCCTCCTCTTCAAATAATTTACAACCATTCCTTTCATCAACTACCCCCTCTCCCTCCCACTTCTTTCCATTAAATTTTCCCAAAATCCCCCCCCACTCCCCCACGTATATAAACTTCAGAACACCCCTCCTGACATCCATATTGAAGCTTTCCCGCGCTGAAACTTAACCCATTCCCTTTACGGTACGAGCTACGACAAAGAAAAAGAAAAGGCCCACCTATCTCTTGTTACCCAATCTACGTGGCAAACGACACACTCCGTGTGCTGCGTCTACGTCCATTAAGGAAAATCGCCAACTGTACCGGTGGGTTGGGAGGGAGTAGTGCAAGAATAATTCATCATTCATATCAGAATAATTCAGTTTTTAATGTTTCAAAAGTAATGTAAACAATTTTATTCAAAATCGAGTATTATTACATTTACATTACAAAGGAATTTAGTTTAAATAAAGCATCATTCGCAAACTTTTGATTGCCACTATACTTGAAAACCTTTCTGTAAGCATCAACAAACATCATATCTACCGATGATTCTGAAACTTCCCCATCCCTCTTCAAGTAATTACAACCATTCTTTTCATCAACTACCCTCTCTTTCAAAATTACTCCCCCCCATCCCTCTTGTGGAAAATACTGCAGGGGCCTTCTTAGAACACCCCTCCTGACATCCCTTGAAGTTTTCCCTGCGCTGGGAAACTTAAACCATTCCCCTTTTGCCGGTGCTTGAGCTAAGAAAAAAAGGGAAAGAAAAGGCCCACCTATCTCTTATTACCCAATCTACGTGGGAAAACGACAATTCGTGTGTCACGTCTACGTCCATTAAGGAAAATCCTTAACTGTACCGGTGGGTTGGGGATGGAGTAGTGCAAGATTTTGCGTTCACGACCGAAGCACTCCCTTCGCTCTCTTCCTGAAAAGGGGGACACTGACGTTGCAAAGAACTGCCATGCCGTAAAATATCATGCGTTTACGGCACAAATTGATGTCAGAGAGATTTTTGACCTGCTCCACAGAGAACGTGACTGGAGGTGGGAAGTGGGCTGCTTCTTCCATTTTTGGAAGTGAATGCGATTCCTCCGTGTTTGTATTCAGGGGATTGCAGTTACCCAGCTGCCGCGAGGTGGTGGTAGAAGAAAGTGGTTCAAGTGAGGGTTGTTACGCGCGTTATGGGTCGCTGTCATATCTTGATCGAGATGATGTCTCTCTGCGAGATAGCGGGGCTTCAACGGTTTTTTTTTAAAACAGAATGATATTTTCACGGTGGAATTTACCGATAGTGGAGAGACTTATTTCAACGATATTGAATATTGCTATAAATTTGAAATTAGAAATTTGAGTTGCTAGGATATTTGGAGTTTTGTGCAAGAGGATGTTAGACAGTAAGATTAATATATATATATATATATATATATATATATATATATATATATATATATATATATATATATATATATACATATACATGGGATAGCAAAGTTAGTGTTAGTCGCGTCCGTAGCAAATATGCAAGCTACGCGTGCCCCCTGGTTTATGCTAAATGAATAACAGTAGTGGTAAGCCCTTGTTTATGGCATAATCCGTATTCCATAAGTAAGGGTATAGCATAATCTGCCTAAAGGAATATGGCACAGTCTGTATTGCCAGCTGCATTAGAACAACATACACACATATACATATATATACACACACACTACATATTGACCCAGTCAATTAGCGACTAGTGGACATAACATGGTTTATAATATCCTTGAGTATATGTATTCCTTGATTGGTTCCAGAGTGTTACGGTATTATAGCACATTTCTTTTTTGTGCTTTATGTTTTTCTGCTTCAGTTTACTAATTTCTTCGAGTTTTGCGAATTTCCTGGACAAATGCGTTTCACGCTTTGTTATTGTCCACTTGGCATGAAAAATACATGTGTTCTATTTTGATCGACGAATACAGTTACAGTATGATCGACCAATGTTCTACAGTTCATCCTTTTGTAATTTATGTTTGGCTATGATTTTCAGTTTCCTGCAGAATATTGCGTGCACTTCAGATGCTGAGCGATTCTTTTCCTTTGCTGTTTTTATTTTTATTGAGAGTCCTAAATGCTAAGCAGTTAAGGGTTTTCTGCCATTGCGAATAGTATTAGGGTCTCAGCTTAAGTTATGTAAATTTACGTGAAGAAAGAATATTGTTACGGATAATGCTGTGCAAAATGGTCATTTCATTTCATCTCTCTTTTGTTCATTTCCCGATTTCGGGTTCTTCTTTTCGGTTTTTTTGTGTTGATGTATTGCATTCTTTATTACATATATTTCATTAGAAATATCGTATCGTTGCCTTCTCATACATTTCATTTACGAATATCATATTTTTTGTTAATGTGTGGTATGCTTTATATATACATATATTTTTCATTAACAATATCGTATTATATCTTTGAGTTGATATGTGGCCTTTATATATACATATATTTCAAATAGGAATATCGTATATATATTCTGTATTGATGTGTGACATTCTTTATATATATACCTTTGTTTCATTAGGGGGTTATCGTATATATTTGTGGATATTAACTGTAACTTTTTGTAAAAGAAAGCAATTTTAAGTTTTGAGAGTTGTTTATAGTACTAAAATTTATGTTATTATTATTCGAATATGTGGCAATGAAGACCTATCTCTAGTGGTACACCCCTGGCCAACGTTCTATATTGTTATATGGTTCACAGTTTTTGACATGATCGTCCAATTGGTCTGCGTGTATTGCAAATGGAATGTTGGTGACTTGTCTCAATCATCTAATGAAACGAGTTCATATCCATAGTTACTTGGCATTTCATGACGAATCAGAGATGAAGGCATTGGTAAGCTGAGAGAACTCTTAAGGCAATGACTTCGGTTAACTTTGTTGAAATCTTTTGCATATTTTTTTCTTTTTTATTCTGTATTTTCCTTTTTTGCATTGCCCTCATTGGAAACAAAACAATATTCTTGAGCGTATTAGTTTAGGTTTGTAAAAATTTTGTTATTGAGGATGCTTGTGTGCAGTCAATAAAACAGAGATTTGTCTCTTTGGTGCCAGAGATTCATTAATTTTTTGCTGAGAAGATAAATTTTTAAAAATAATTTTTGTTTCAAAGTATTAAATTCTTAGACACCACATACAAAAGTACCACCCCCCACCACCACCACAAAAATCTGACTGTTAAAGATACAAGGGAAGTGATTATGGCTTATGAAACAATTTTAAAAGATAACATGTTGCATTTATTTCCCACCATGGCTTTTTCAGAAAAAAAAAAACTCTATAGAATGGTGCTTAAACAAGTCTCAAGGGAAAATGAAGAAAGGAATCTTTGAGATTATTAGGGGTAAAAACATGAAAGCCGAACAAAACAAACTGACTATTCATACATGAGAAAGAGATTCATACAATATTTTCAGACTGTTATTCTATCCCAATTCAAAAATGTTTAAGATCAGGGTTTCTCCAGATACATTATTTTTCAATTGTTAAAAACTTCTCCTTTTGTTAAAAAAAAAAAGATTGATTCTTTTACCATCAGGTATTTCAATAAAAATACGTTTATTTTAAATATTGTATGGCTTTAAAATGCAAAAAGGGAATTTGATAGTTGTTGTTAAATGTAGTTTTAGACTACTTTAAATTATGGAAGACTAAAAAGCTTTCGTTAACTTGTATTCTACGCTTTTTTATTCGAAACAGTGCAGACAAAGAAACATAATACAATATTTATAGTATTTCAATATTTATGCAAACTCATTTTTTTTTATGAAGAAAAAAATGTATATTTTAAAAAATAAATTGTTTTTTTTACAGATAAACGTCTTTTTTTTGTCTACAACAGGAAAAAACATATCTGGATAAAAATACGTTTTTTTATTCTGTAACTATTTTCTGTTAACATTTATGATTTTATATCTATACTTAAAATTCCAGAAATTCTCAATTCTTATAGTATTAGTTCAATTCGTTCAATGTTATGGAATCAAATGTCAAAATAATGTTATTAAAAGAGAAGTTTAAATTATTGATGAATAAAAAAAATAGAAAGGCTTTAATGTAACTATAAATGATTCATTATTTTCCTGCATATTGTTTATTAATAAAAAATGGTCACTTAAAACTTATCGCTTACTTTTTCTTTATAATGATATTCATTGAATATAATGATAATAAATTATGTTATGATAATAATTTTTTTGTAAGAGATTGCCTTTTCAATCATTAAATAATTAGCCTGAAAACTTTAAAGTAATGGTGATAAGTACATAGTTTTCCATAAAAATAATGATCAATATAGTAGAAGAAAATGAATGCAATATGTAGTTTTTATATTTTTTAAATGTGTAATCTATTTAATCTTTTTTTCACCGTGAAATACCCAGTTAAAATTAGAATGCAAAGTGAGAATTTTTTACAATAAACACATTTTAACACATATAAACATTATTAACATTAAAAAATATATACTTAAAAGCTAAAAAGTAATAATATATCATTTTTTGTTATTCATGGCATTAACAGATATAAAGTTAACATGTTAGTTGTACATGAACTATTAATGCATACTTGATTTGTACTTAGTTTTTTTAATGTACTTCATTTAAACTCTTATTAAATGTCATTAAAAGCTTTTAGTTGATTATAAAAATATAAATTTTCAAATTAATATTTTATAATCAACATAATAAAAAAATTAAAAACATGCTTTAAAACATTCATAATTTTCTAATTTTTAAAATTTGTAAAAGATATTTACTCTGAAAGAAAAACAGAAATAAATAAATATCTCACTGAAAATTATAGAATTTCCAATTAAAAGGTGTTTTTTTAAATTAATTAATGAAACCATTTCAAGCATATTAAAAATATCTAAATTACATATAAGATATTTATTTCAAAAATTTATTAAAAATAGTAACTTAAATATAAAAAAAAAATTTTATTTCTTTTTTAAATGAAAAAATATTTAAGGATAAAAAGTGAATATATTAGGATAAATAAAAACAGATTTTGCTGAAGCAAATCTATTTTGCAGAAGACATATCATCTTGACTTATAAATTTTGGACTTATTTAATATGGTAATATACATCACATTTAAAAAAATCATCGGCTCATCAATTTTATTTTAGTTTCTTAAAAACTAATTAACACATCGTTTTTTAACAACACCAGCACATTGTTATATTGAAATCATATTAATGATGCGCTTCTTTTGTCCCCTTATAGACATTGAATATTTCTAATACATGATATTTTTGCAAATTCATCAAAATGATCATTCCTAAAGGTGACGAAGAAAAGTCTAAATTTACTAAAAGTTAACTACAAAAAGTCTTGTCACCCTTAAAAAACGCAGATACTTTTTATCATCGATCCTTTTCGCTGCCATCCATTCTTTTTTCCCCCTTTGCTGTAATGTCAGACAAAATGACATCACCACTATTAAGCGTCATCTTGCTTCCAGAAATTATATACAGACTTAGACCAGCGTCATATCCGCGTCACACTGTTACTGGCAGGGAAAGTAATTTCTGAAGCACTAAAAACCCACTTTATGTTTTATGTAACACTTTTGTGATTTCTTGGCGACTTTAAATTCTTCTTCTTCTTCTTTTTTTTTTTGTTTAGTTTTTCCTGTAAGTGTTTTTCAAAGATGCCCTCAGGATGATATCAAATATCTTTTCTTTTCATTTTTTGTTATTTTTTTTATGTGTCAATTCTCTTTCAATTTTTTGTGTGAAGCCTTTTCATTGTTTTATGACTCCCGTTCTGCCTTTAGGGAATATCGTTGTTGTTGCTTACTCACCAATCTTTAAAATGCTTTGGCGGGAAATGTTTAGTTTCTTTTTTTTTTTTTTTAACTCACTGTTTGATGGAAAGATCCATAAATAATTTTTTGTAGCGATGCAAAATACTTGACGAGTGGATTTAATAGTAAATATTGCAAAATTTGTGGAAAATATTCAATATACAATGGGTTTATAAGATCATAATATGCATTTAAGATCAACCGGCACTAAAGGTTCATTGTAGAATTGTAAAAAATGATTTTTATGGATGACGTATTCAAATTCTTTTTTTTTAATTTAAAATATTTTGTTACAGTGTCATAATTTAAAAGACATCAAAATACAAAAAATCACATAAAAGTCGTCATGGCAATGGCAAGATATAAAACATAGTATAAAGTCAGGATAAACAAGTGCATTTAAATCAATATTGAATTTGTTATGAATTAAAAGTTAAACATAATTGAAATTTTTTTTTTACTTTTAAGACTTTTTTTATTACGGCATAAAATGATATTTGGGTTATTTTTTTTACAGAATCATTTTTACAGGAAGATTAAGTAATGTTAAAGTACAAAAATTATTTTTATGTAAGTTTCTTAATATATCTATTTTATTTACACTCATGTCCATAAATAAAGGTTAATGAAGTTCAGGCAAAGAAAGAGACAGAAACAAAACTGATTGAACTAAATTGACTTATTTGTAAAGTCTATTTATTAAATAAAAGGTAAAGAGCAAAAAAAGATGCTATATGTTTGACACAATTTAATAAAATTGCGATTTTTACCACTGGAGCAAATTTCAAAAAGAACCTATTTACAAAAACAGTATAACATGGTTAGTATGATGGTTAATATGGAGTATGTCTCCCGACGATGCAATACAGGCCTTACAACGCCTAGGCATGCTGAGTATCAAATTATCAACCTGATCTTGGGAATATTACACCACTCATCAAGCAATGTCCTCCGAAGTTCCGGTTGATAGGTGGAGGGGGTTGACGGGTTAATTCGTCGGCCAAGCATATCCTACACATGCTTTATTGGATTCAAGTCCGGTGAGTATGCTGGCCAATCCATACGGGTGATATCATCCAATTGAAGACATTCGTCTACAATGTTTGCACGGTGAGGACGGCGTTGTCATCCATAAACAGAAATTCAGCACCCATGGCGCCCGAAACAAACGTACATGTTGTTCCAGAATGACATCCTGATAGATGTGGCCTGTCATCGTTACACTCTGAACATGCAGGTCAGTTCTGGAACCAAGAATAATTCCTCCCCAAACGAGCCATCCTTGCACCACCGTAACGGTGTCGTTCAATGGTGTTCTCTTTTGGTGGTAACGGGTACCTGAGCTCTCCATATGAAAGTCCGGCGAGAATCAGACTGCAAACTAAACCTGGACTCTTTGGAAAACATCACACAAGACCACTGTTCCGGTGTCCACAATGCATGCTCTCTACTCCATGTTAATCGCAGGCGACAGTGAGTTGCGGGTAAGTGGAACACATCTGCAGGCCTACGAGCATATAGACCAATGCGCCCTAAGCGTCTGTAGATGGTCTGCCTTGAAACTGTCGTACCGGTAGCTGAAGAGAGCTGACGAGACAGCTCTGATGCTGTGCTCCGTCTTTTCTTTTGGCAGTAACTGCTAAATACCGGTCCTCATTCGGCGTTGTAACTCGGGGCGACCTGTGCTGTAACATCTACTCACATTACCATCATCTTGGAATTGTTGCCAAAGTCTGGAGATGACACTCTGGGCGATTCCAAGTTCCTCGGATATTTCCAGCTGGGTACGTCCATATTCCAGTCGTCCGATAATTCTACCACGTAAAAAATCATCCAAATGCTTCCTTTGTGCCATAACTATGCGGTTATTGCACCGAAAGGCTTTTTAAGCGCTTTTAAACAATTTTACTTCTTTGCCACCATTTCTTATACATACCTCTCTACACTCGTCATTGTGACGTACTATTCCGCGCATCTGGTGGTTTCCTGTAATTTGCATATTCTTCTTCAAGATGTGTGTGATAATTCTACAAGTGAAATTTTTATTTTTTTAGAGTTCAATTTCTGCGCGATTCTGAATTATCATTAATTTATGGACATGAGTGTATTATTACGTTTGCATTATGAGTAAATTAATTTAAATATATATTTTGTTTTTCCTTGATAATAATAATAATGAATATATAATAAATGAGATTGTAAAAATTTGACAAAATCGATAATTGAGTAACATTTAAAAATACAGTTTCGAATAACTTAAGAAAATAATTAAAAACTTTTCTAAAAGATAATACAATATATTTAATAAATAAAAATATTTATATTAAAAGTTAGTATAAATAAAATATTAAAGTAAAATATTTATATTTTTAATAAATATTTGTAGTGAATAAATTTTTTTATGAATTAGTAATAGATAATTTTCTTTAATTCTAAATAATATTATTGATTTTTGATGTCATTAAATATTACTTAGATATAAAGAACAAAAAACAAAAAAAAATAAATAAAAGATTTTATTTTGAATATTTAAACTTGTAAACTTGTAGTTAAACTTGTAATTACTCGTAATTTTGAAAATTTATATAAGATTTTTAATAATAAATATATTTACTTAATAATATTTTGATATTTAATAAATATTTGAAGTGAATGAATTTTTTTTTAATTAGGAATAGATGATGTTTCTTAATTTTGAATAATGTTATTGCTCAATTGATGCTATTACATATTATATAAATATAAGAAAAAATAAGCGATTTTATTTTGATGAATTTAAATAATGTTGTCATTACCATTTAATATAATGTAATTGAATTTCGTATTAGAGCGAACTGAAAACTGCGAACCTGAAAATATATAATAAAATATTTATTTAAATCATTTTTATAAAAAAGTGATTCTAACATCAATTTTTGATATTATACTGATCTGAATTGGTGTTAAATGATAACCATAATCGATAAATATTTAAAATGTTATTGGTATCCTTTACTGAATTATAAAAATCGTTCAAGTTTAATGTATATATAAAATTTCATGAGATAGAATCATAATTTCAAAAGATGAGATTCGTAACCTTTACAAAAATCAAAGGTAGCAAACAAAAATTAATATTTGGAAGTTTTAAGACCATTAAAATGACAGAAATACATAAAAATACATTAATCAAAAGTAAAACATTTATAATTTACTTAATTTTAAATGTTTACTTTTTGATTAAATTTAATAAAAGTGACTTTTAAATTTAATATGTGACAGTAAAAGGTTAAAAATATATCCAAGCGGAATAATTAGAGAATTTTAAGGACACTATTTTAGGAATGAGTAGAGAATTTTAAGGACACTATTTTAGGAATCATCAGATAATTTTAGGGACACTATTTTAGGAATGAGTAGAGAATTTTAGGGACACTATTTTAGGAATGATTAGAGGATCTTAGGGATACTATTTTATCAATCATCAGATAATTTTATGGACACTATTTTAGTAATGATTAGAGAATTTTATGGACACTATTTTAGGAATAATAGAGAATTTTAGGGACACTATTTTAGAATAATTAGAGAATTTTAGGACACTATTTTAGGAATGATTAGAGAATTTTAGGGACACTACTTTGGGAATGATCAGAGAATTTTAGGGACTCTATTTTAGAATGATTTAGAGAATTTTAGGGACACTACTTTAGGGAATGATGAGATAATTTTAGGGACACTATTTTAAGAATAATTAGAAAAATTTAGGGACACTATTTTAGAATAATTAGAGAATTTTAGGGACATTATTTTTGAATGGTTGGAGAATTTAGGACCTATTTTTAAATGATTAGAGAATTTTAGGAACACTACTTTAGGAATGATCAGATAATTTTAGGACACCATTTAAGGAATGATTAGAGAATATTTTTAGAATGATTATAGAATTTTAGGGACACTAATTTATGAGTGATTTGAGAATTTTTGGTACACTATTTTAGAAATGATTAGATATTATTGACATTATTTTAAAATTGATTAGAAATTTTAGGGACTCTATTTTAGAAATGTTTAGAGAATTTTAGGTACAAAAAGAGAATTTAAAAGCAAATATTGCGACTATTACAATATAATTTTGTCATTTTTAGCCGTCGATTTCAGTATTGATGCAACATAAGTTCACAAAATAATGAATAAATTATTTAAAATTCTCATTAATTATTTTGTGTTTATGAAAATGCTATAATATTACACCCTCTTATATGTTGGTAATTAATGTAATACAATTTTATGAGTCTTTAATTTTTTATATATTTTCTGGGCATCATCATACCGCCTTCTTTCAAGAAATATTGCTTGCATATTTTTAACTCAAAAATAATTAAGAAAATGCGATGACTTTTGCGTATTATGTAATGAAATATTGAATAACTATGAATAATTTTTTACGAAGTATTGAAATTTCAAGTTGAGAATTTTTAAAAAAATATATTGGTATATTCTCTTACCTTATAAGCTATCTAAATGAACTCCATTTAGTTGAGTTCGTAAGGATTTTCCTGCAGTTGTTTTGAATGCTACATAGAGTTTCACCCCTTTCGATTATCTCTTGAAAAAGAATATCCAAATCTCGTTAACGCCTGTCAACATTAATTCGGGAAAACTTTTCCTCCAAGAAAACTTGTCTCAACCATTTAAGGTGAATAGCTGCTGTTTTCTGAATTAAGGAAGTAGGATTTTCTAAAAATTTTAAAAAAGTAATTAAATTTACTGCCTTGCCAATCAATGGGCAGATTTTGATTCAGATATCATTAAACGACAGGGTTTAATTTGTTTATATTACATGAATTATATTTAATACCTGATATTTCTTAAAAAAGCAAAATTATTGATTGGCAGCTTTTTGTAACATTTATTTAAGTCTTAACTTTAGGTTTTTGCATTTTTGAATAGTTATTTAAATGCTATTTTATAAAGAAGACAAAACTTTTACTTTTACAAAATCCATTCAAAGTTTTAATTGAATAAAATTAATTGTTATTTCATGATTATATAATCTACTAATTAGTGTGATTAACTCTTAATAAGTTAGTAATTAACTCTTTTTAATAAATTGTGTTATTATGTATGTTCATAAGATAGAATGGTTGTGTTTATAATGCTAAAAAGATGTTTAAATTTTGATTAAGTTTTGAAATGGTTTTTATATTTTAAATTTGTTGCATGGAGTGCAACATTGTACCTCTCGAATAAACAATATTATAAAAATCTTAAATTCAATGTTATATTTGAAGTACAATCACTTCAAACAGATTTGATATCAATATATAATTGAATTAGTTAGATGAAAGTTAAAAAATTATTTCCATATTTTACAAACATTTTAACTGTAGTTAATTTTCGTCTTAAATGGATTAATTTTTTAAAAACTACATTACTAGTCAATAAAGTTAAGGATTTGTAATGTTTATAACACTAGAAAGGAAGTTTTAATTGTGATTTAGTTTTGAACTGTGTTTTGTTTTTTAAATTTGTCTCATGAAGAGGAATGGTGTACCTTCTAATAAAACATTATTATAAAAATCTCAAAATCAATGTTTTATTTGAAGTGCTAATCATTTCAAACATATTAGATCCTCAATTATAATTGAAATAGTTAGGTAAATTTTAAAAATTATTTCCATATTTTTATATCTTGATTAATTTTCATTTAAAAGGATTACTTTTTTAATAAATTATATTACTAGTCTATAAAGTTATGATTGGTAGTGTTTATAATACTATTAAAGATGTTTAAATTGTACTTTTGAAATGTGTTTTGCTATTTAAATCTGCTGTATACTATAATAATATTGTATTTTAAATAATATGCTGATATTGTATATTGTACCTTATAATTGTACTTAAAATAATATATATAATATTGTATCTTATTATATTTAATATTGTATATTGTATTGTAATACTATTAATAAATATTGTATCTTAAAAATAAAAGAATATTATAAAAATCTCAAAATAAAAGTTTGATTTGAAGTATAATCATTTTTAAATAGTTTCATATGATCTCAACTGCAGTTGAAATATTAAGGCAAATTAATTTTTTTTCCATATTTTATACTTTTAATTGGTTAATTTTCTCTTAAAAGGATTACTGCTATAAAGTGAAGATAGAGTTTAATTAGTATTTAAGAGAATCTCAGAGAATTATGTTATGCTACTTTTTATGTTTCAAGATATCTTTTCATTGAACTAGCAGGGGGTTAAACAAAAAAGCAGAATAAATAGTCCTGTTGCAATCCAAAACACCTGCCGTGGCCCATTCAGTTAATATTCATTGCCACGTTATGCAATGCGAATTACTTGAAACGAAAGTGATCGAAATAATGATTTCATTGCCTCGTATTTGTGATCATCAAGTGCACTCTTGAACCCTAGGGTGCTTTCTCGAAAAAGGGGTGATGTTCTATTAAATAACTAAGTTATATCCTCCATTAAAAATTATCGTTTCTGTGTTTTTTTCTATTCGTGTCCGAGTGTACCTGATTACAGCAGACGTATTAGTGCTAATAGCATGGCAGCACTTAAGTAATTGCTAATGCAGAGGCCCCTCGTGAGGTTAACAGTGAGGAAAGGGGGGGAGGGGGAGGTCACATGACTTACGAGAAATCAGAAAGTGGCTTTTTCGCATCATTTGCTACCATTTCGCGAGAAGACACTTTTTAAAACACATTATGAAACTTTCTGAGAGCTAATTATATAATTAAAAAGGGGATTAACAATTATTTTAGATAGTATATTTGTAGGTAAGACTGTAAAGCTTGCTATTATTATTATTATTATTAGTTTGCAGAAGATAATTTTTTTTTAAGCCATTGCAGAAATTTTTGAATGTAACTTATGGAGTTAAAAGAGGGTTTGCAATTATTTCAAATGAGATATTTTTTTGAAGATGATACTGATAATGTCTGTTGAACATGCCTCTTGTTAAAGAGTGGGCTCTTTAGTAATTAAATACGTCAATGAAAAGGTTATTTGTGTCTAAAGAGTTCATTTAGAAGTGTTGAACACTGTTGTACCTCGATAAAATTCTCAATTTTATAGATAAGGTCTAATAATTATTTTACAGATA